>APFE031202436.1:194749-247423 GCA_000404065.3 Pinus taeda
TGACGGGTCGCGCCCCTTTGGAGCCATGTTTGGGGCACTTTCAGGTGGCCAAATTGAGAAAAAGTGGGCTTGTTGGAAAGGTCTGTGAGTCTACTTTCCAACCCAACTCGAATTTTTGAATTTGGAGTTCATTTGCCCTGTCAAAAATCAATTCTCCCAAGACAGCTTTCTGCAGTTCAAAAAAGTGAAAAAGTCAAATTTTGCATGTTTTTTGACTTTCTGGAGGCCCAAAACTTCACAAAATCTCAAGTCCATCCATGAGCATATGTAACTTTGCATGAAAAATCTGGAAATGCTGAGTTTTTGTCAAATGGATTTGCCATGATGAAGGGTCGCGCGGGGGGTGAGACCTGTTAATGAGCAAAAACCTGTAAATTGCCAAAAAATGCCAAAATTACCCAAAATGCTCAAAATTTCTTGGGATTTGTGTTGTGGCTGAGCTATTTAGTGCTATGCTCCTTCAAGGAAGCCTCGGCCAAGATACGGAGGGGATCGGGCCTTTTCTCCGTTTTAGTGCCTTTGCCAATCGCCTTTGAAGCACCTTCATCTTTGCTTTGCACACGTGCATTCGCGCCCAATAATGATTTTTCATGTTCCTCAGCAGTTTGTTATTTTGATTGGTCTTAGCCAACAGCCTTTTCAAATGAGCATTGTCCCAAATAAACATAGATTCTCGATCTATGGGTCTCAAGTCACCGGGTCTCCTACGAGCTAATTCCCGGTCTTCACGAATCTTCTGTAGCTCATATAGCTTGTGCTCATCCTCCAACTGTTTGTTTCACTGCTCTAAATAGTTAATTATCCATTTTTCCATCAACAATTTCATGTGCAGCAACTCAATCTCGGTCCTTTGATCTCGGATGATATCCTTGAGCTCTGTACTAGGAGAACTGACATCAAGATCAATAACTGGATCACCTGACAATCTCTCCTCAATCATGGGCTGCTTGCCCCTCTCTGATACCTGTGCTGCTGTTGGAAACGAGGCCCCTTCTACCTGGTGTGGAGATAACACTCGCGGTGCTGATGAAGAAGGCGAGACCCCTTCCACCTGGCATGGAGAAAGTACTCACCGAGCTACTGCAAATAAGGCCCTTGGGCCTCTCTGATAGGTGACCTGAGGTGAGGAGCTGACATGTTTAGTAATAGGGATGTCATGTTGATGTGATGGTCCTCCATCCTCGTGAACAACCTCAGGATGTGGCGGTGATGGTACTATGAAAAACTCACGAGAGATGAACTCCTCCCTTGAGATGCGCTGCTGAGTCAACTGATGCAATACTACTAGCTGAATCAAACCCTAATGATGAAGGCTCCTATACTGCTGTGCCGGGGTCTTCCTCTACAACATGGGCACCATCTTCTGAATGTTCTGAAAGAAGAAAACCGGGATGTTCATCATCCTCACTCAGGTGAAGTGCATCAAGAGGCGAATATGATATGAGTACACCTGTGAAAATCTGCCCTCACAAGTAAAATAATGCATAATGAGCCTCACCATGGGAGCATACTCACTTCTGAGAAACCTGAATGGAAACACACCTGCCAGATGTCTCATGAATGGTGGCCGGACATAAGGCTCAAAGTAAACAAAATCTAACATCTTTCACTTATTCCACACCTCACCAACATTAGGTATCCCTGTAGCCTGTGAGATCACCTCGGGTGTCAATGTAAAGTTTACCCCTGCAAGGTTGACATGTCCATCATGCAAGTGTAAAACAAAAAGGCGGGCTAACTCTCGGTGGTGCTGAATCCGAGAGATCCTCTCAGCAAAATTCGTAGCAAGGACATGTAACTGGAAAATGATACTGCCATAGGGAAAATCTTTTGTTAACTCTGTCAAAGAGGTGCGGCTCCTCTCGTTATGATGTCCACCCTTACCACCCTTATGAGGCTGCCTTGTTCCTCAATTCTGCAGGTGATGATTTGGTTCATCACTTTTGCTCATAAGTTTCGGTTTCTGACATGTTTAGGAGCAAAGTGGGACGAAAACTTATGTTTGTTTCTGCCTTGTAAAAAGTGTTGAAATTCTTTGCTGTTTCAAGGGGACAAGGACATGAGGAAAATGTAGGAGGACCTTTTTACAAAGGGATTAGGATATAGAACATAACAGGGAATTTAAGGAAATATTGCAAAACAATTATGGCGAATAGGAATACATATTTATAATCAGAATATTGGAAAATCATTGCAAAAAATCATTGCATATGGTAATAATGTATAGAAAGTAAACATATGGGAATATGCATACATTCATTAACAGGGGAAAATAGGGAAAATTACAAAATTCTCTCCATATTCACCAACAATTTCTTGTGGTTACACATGCATATGGTGCAGCAAGATAAGGGTTTGAGTGTTTTGTTTTTTGATGCTTTTGGGAGAGGGGTAGGGTTTATATTTTTTACAAGGAAAATGGGAATACATGTAAACAGGGAAATTAGGGAAAAACACTGCAAACATCACTGCACATGCATCATCAAATTCATGTGTTTACATAGATATTATGAGGGGTAGGGTTAGGGTTTGATTTTTTTATTTTTAAAGGGAAAGGGGTAGGGTTTATTTTCTTTGCAAATTTAAAAGGGAAACTAACATGGAAATATAGGGAAAATGAAATGGGAATGAAGAGAATGATTACAAGGGGAAAAACAATGAAACAACAATAAACCCTAGCACCTTTTACAAATTTACATACAACCATATGGAGTGTTTCTTCTTGCACAATTTGATCATTACAAACACACTCATGATGTTTCCCAACTAACCAGCAACCATTCACAAGTTTAGAGAGCCTACCTCAAGCGATTTGATGAATTAAAGGAGCTTGAGCAAATTCTGAAATGAGTTGGGGTGAGACAGCTTGACGGGTCGTGCACCACGCCCAACAATTCGCGCCCCTCTTGACGGGTCGCGCCCGTTGCCAAATTTCTCTGTGGGAGACCCTTTGATGGTTCGCGCACCTCCCAACAAGTCGCGCACCTAGCTTGAGGGGTTGCGCACCTATCCTGAGCCTGATTTCGACCAGTTTCGCCTCAATTCACTTGGAAGTTCGCCCAATCTCTCTTGCAAGGGTTTTGAATACACAATGAGAGTGCAAGGAGGGAGTTTGGGCCTTTATAGGTTTCATTTGAAAAAAATTCATGCTCAAACCCACTTTCTAATGTTTTTATATGACACTTTTAAACTTTGTATGATGTTGTCTCTTTGGTTTCCTTTTGTCCTAGAATTGACTGATTTAATGCTTTTGCTTGATTCTTTTTGTAGGTAGATCATCTGAGGGATCTTGGCAAGGGGACCAGGGTTGCATTTTGTTCACTGAAGACTTTTGAAATTTCATCACTTTTTACAAATAAATGAAAAATGACCTTGGCTTTAAAAACATGGTTTTTAAATCCATGGTGAAGATTAACTGTACCAGAATTTTTTTTAGAAGAAACACCTTTACAATCATCACTCTGGCTTACTGAACACTCATTGAATTTCAAACACATGACCTTGTAACATTTTTGACCAAAACCCTAGACCTAGGAAATTGACCTCAAGAGAAGACAAGACAAGCTTGAAAGAGCTTTAATGACTGAAATGACTTAAACCAGCAATGCCAAGAGGGGTATAAACACATCAGCTCCTCCATCAGGGTTATGGCATGCCTAACGGGATGCAAAAATTGACACTGATGAGACACCTACCTATGAAAAATGCAAAGAGTTTTGATTTATGATGGAGGGCTCAAGACCGACTCTAACAGGGTACACACCAAAGAAGTTTTGAGGAGTGGCACGAATGTAGAATATTGATGCTCATGTATTTTGGGAAGCCTCAAGTGCAATTGAAAGATAAGTATTATAGATGAACCAACCCACGCACTCACCTTTCTAGGTGGATACAAGCATATGGTGTGAAACCTACAAGAATGCACATAGTACTTGCAGTAGGAGACACGAGTGGTAAGCAAGTGCAGGCAAGAAAATGGTGTGAATGACCTCTACGGGTGGGACCATGAAGTATGGAAAGACCAAGTGCGGAGAAGAATATCCATGCAGAAGCGTTTAAAAAAGTAAGCGAAGCGCTAAACAAGGTCTACAAGGTGAAGTGGACTGACTGGGACCTAAGCATACCAGTGGTTCTCTAGGCTTATAGGACCACGTGCAAAACTTGACCATGAAGGGACCGCCAAGGCTAGAGTATGAAGCAACTATAATAAGCCCTATAGTATTTGGGGAACTTAGACCATGCTCGAAAGCCCTGATAGATACAACGCTTCACGGAACCTTGGAAGCAAAAATCCAACAGGGAAATCCTAGACTCCAAGAACTTGAAGAAGAAAGGCTACGGTTAAGGAAGAAAAGTGCTATGGTGAATGCGAAAGTCAGGAAGATGGAGGACAAGATAAAGGAAGATTTTCTCAACAAAAAATCTAGGGTGGCAAGGTCAGATGCATACGATCGCGATGATAGGTTTAAGGCCTATTACTGTGAATTGATTAGTTTGATGCCTTGGCTTGGACTACACATTGCTAAGCATAGTAAACAGGGTAGTGCATTGAAGATGGTAAAGTGCGCGAGGATGACCGTAACAATACAAGGTGGGTATTCTCTAGGCAACATGATGGATGATAGGATGAAACTTTTCACAGGTGTTTCAACCACTTGACTAGCTGAAGGAAGGACAATCTTAGCACTCTAGGTAGTTGAAAGGGAGAGCGAGACTATAAACTATTCTGCCCGGGAGCAACGCGTAGAAGCAAAGAGTCACAAGGTCTTTGACCACGCATGGGGGGCTGCCCTGCCATGTGGGTTGACCAGAAAGTGACTACTGCAATCACTATTCACAATGGGATGCTCAACTTGAGGCCAAATGGAGTGGGTACCAAGCATTTAAGAAGCAATTTATTGGTAAGATTTGGCAAAATCTTCAGCTAAGGGAGCATTAATGAACCGAATTTGGGGTGAGTAGTCGAATTCAAATTCAAAAAGCACTATAAAGTACAAAGGTCTACCCAACAAACAACACTTGGTCATTTGAGTAGAGCAAAGCCCTGATTGTTGAGTGTCGAGTGTTGATTGAGCTGCTAAATTTGCAAGTGATATATTTCTACACAGATACAATGGCAACAATTGAGGATGTTATGATAACAAAAATGATTGTCAAGGAGGCCACGCAGGTGCTAACTGTGGGGGATGTTGCGGAAGGTGTCAGGATTGTGGAAGAAATCCCAAAATCACCACCCATGCCAAGACCCAAGAAGGACAAACAAGCAATGGTTCCTGTACGTGTGTCCCCGGGAACCCACTACACACCAAGTTGTTAATGGAGAAGAAGGGGAAAACTGTCACCATAGAGAGAGATGAAGAAGAAGAAGATCTAGACGATCTTATCATCATTGTGGATGAGGATGAAGGCATGGAGGATGGCACTCAGCTTGTGCATCCCGTGACAAAATTGCCCGCCTATGTCCCCCCACGAAAAGGGAAGGTGAAAGTACCCAAGGACTGGAGGAGACCAAGAGCTCACTCCAGACCCCGCTTCTCCCAGACAACATTATGTTTGAGGGCACACACCTGGGACATGTGCCAAGTTTCAAATTTGAAGATTGGGACCTCGCTGACCATGAGAAGTTACCTCACCTTGAGAGCAGGAACCTTATGATGCCTAAGAAGAACATCGCGGTGGGGGTTACAGAGCTAGAGCTGCAGAAGTGGCTGTGCATAGTGGAAAATGTTGGGCTCCTAAATCTACACTGGGTGTCACACTTCCACCACGCACCAATAACCATTTTAATCATCAGGCAGCTACTTTTCTTAGTACATGATGGGTGTTTGTGGCTGGAGGAGTCAATCTCATCATGGCAGACTTGATTCACAACATCTCTCGACTTCCATGCAAAGGAGAGGACCCTGCGGACGGAAGGGAACGCCAGTGACTTGGCCATCACGAAGGCCATGAAGAAAAATTACATGTTGGAAATGAAGAAGAGGGGCTATGCCATCTCCAGTATCAAGGAGAAAGAAGTATGTGTCGCGACCCAAATCTTGGTAGGAAAGCTTATGCGCAAGTGCTGCGCAGACGAAGTACCCGTGCTAGTGGTAGCAGTGGCTGAGAAGTGCGTGGAGGGGGTCCAGTTTAACTGGTTGGAGTTGCTCTACAAGGAGTTTTTAGAAAATTTCTGCAAAGCTCGAGAATAAGGCAAAATGTTCCACTGTGCATGGCTTCCACTGTCCATAGTGCTTGTGGCTGGGGAATTATCGGAGAAGAGTCAATTCCCCATAATTGATAGGGATTTATTGAAGGTCGCGAAGTATGCTTCACTCTAGGCAACAAAGGATGCTAAGAGGATTTGCGATAGTAAAATATTTTGCGTGTTCATGGACATGAACCTCAGAATGGGGATCAACCATAAGCCACAATTGTTGCCCACTGTCTACAACAGTCTGCGGAGTTTTGCAGAACTCAAAGTGGACATGCAAAACATCTACATCACGGTGTGCAAGGACCTGACCAAACAATGGATAAAGCTACCCTTCGTAGCCATAGACGACGTCATTTTCAATGTACCGAAGGAATGGCCACTATAGTGGCACGTCCCAGACATGACAGAGATCGAGAAGTTGGCGGTGCAAAGAAAGAAAGACGACCCCAAGCTACACATTGCACAGTTGGCTGAAAAGCAAAGGAAGGAAGCTGCAACAGCAAAAGTACTGGCAGCGCCAGACACTGCACAAAAAGAAACTGAGCAAGAAAAGGCCGCGACAGCAGTAGCATAGGAGGTGGCTGCGAAGGTGAGTGAGGGCCAAATGACACCTTCACAGGGGCAGGCAACAGAGGTAGTAGGGACAGAAGAGGGAGGTGCGGACCCACAAACCGTGTCAATGTAGTTGAAGCACCAACACCCAACAAAGCAAGCAGGGTCACGTAAGAAGGTCAAGGCATCAAAGTTGTCCATTGACTTGATCACCCTAACTCAGGGTAATCTACATGACATCGGTGAGATAGTGTGTGATGTCACCTCTGAGGCTCTCCAATATTTCATGCAGGAGAACTAGATTGTGTTGGGGGCCCTCAGAGCGCAGTTGAAGGAATTACAAATGCATCCTCCTCATTTTTCTACCCTTTCGACCAGCCTCACAGTCGGCTCAACAACCACAGAATACTGAAAGAGGAGCTAGTGACATTAAATGAGGCCGACACGCCTTCGGTTAGTGTGTTGAAATGTCTTGGTATCAATCTAGTTGCACTCCCATGAGAGACCATATATGTGTTGCAGGATGGGGTAACTACAGAACTGTGAGCTAGGGAGAGCCATGTACTGTAAGTCCTCGATGAGAAAAAAATCAATATGGAACAATTGATCTTGCAACGCAATGAAGTGGTGTCACAGAATCAACAACTGGTACAGGTGATAGACGATGCTTGCCAAAGCATCCCAGAGGTGGCCATCCCAACAGACATACCAGTAGAGGCGCATATCCAAAGGTTAGTAGTAGCGGTCTGCGATCCGAGGGAAGAAATGACAAAGGTTCAGATGTAGCTGAACCTTTAGATCATCGAGCTACGGTTAAAGGCATAGCCATCCACCCCCTTAGAAGTCATAGAATAATGCGTTAGCGCTATCATAATGCAATTGGAGGAAATTTGTAGTGCAGTGCAAGACTGCACCACCATGTTGGAAGAAAAGTTTGAGGTACTCACAAATCTGTAGGAGGACCCCAACTCTAGTGCTTGGAGACAGAAGAGTGAGAAATCCAACAGTAGTACAACAATGTCAAAGGAACTACATAGATGGTGGCCCTCACTCAGAGGCTCACATTGAAAGAGCAGGTGGACACGACACGACACAAGGAAGCACTCCTAAAGGCACGCGTTCAGCCTTGGATCAACGAGGCCTTAACCATCACTATAGATTTTAAAGGTAAGCTCATGCAAATGCAGGGGATGCACACATTGATGTAGAGAAGCACTCCTAACATAGAGATATCAGAACAACGAATGCAGCAGATGCAGTAAGTAGTCGCTTAGTGTGCTACTGCCCTTGCTGTAGTTTGAGAACAGTTGAAGGGACTCCACGCAAAGATCTCTGTGCCGACAAAGTGACTTAAGGGTGAGTTATGATGTTTGTGTTGGGGGCCTGTTGGGCATGGAATCCCCCCCAAGGACTGTTTTGGGGCTTTAAGCCCAAGTTTTTACCAAATCTTGTTGTAAAAGCTCCTTGAATTACGGGCGCGGGGCACGAAAGTATGATAGAGTCACAGGGTTGTTCGCCCTAGTTTTGTAATGTAATGTAAGCTAGATTCACCTACCTATGGTCCGCTGACCATGGAATTGTATAAATAGAGCAAGGCTCTAAGTATAAAAGAAGGGTAACTAAGAAGGAAAAGAATAGAAGATGAGTCGAAGTGTAGAGTGTGTCTTTGGGTCGTAGAGTATGAGAAGGCTCTGCAACTGAGTGTATAGAGGCCTAGTAGTCTGCAACTGAGTGCGCCGACCCCTGCAGCTGAGTGTGTAGGGTGGGTCGAGTCTGTAACCATTGGAGAACCAATAAAGAGAAGTTTTTCTATAATATTTTTTATCTGTTCTTGGGTTAATGCATGATTGATATAATTTGCAAATATATTGTTTATTTACTCTGCGCACCTGTATGAATGTTTTGTATTGTTAAATATAAATTAAGACATTTAGGTAGACGAAGGTACTTAACTAACACTGAAAGATAAATAAGATCTTGAGTAATAACACAGAGCATGTCACAACTCCCGGTCAGCGTTGTGTGAGGGCAGGGTATTAGGCCACAAGGCATGGAAGGTGCACAAAGCCACCTATGCGTAGGAACAGAAAAAGGACTAGTTGAACTCATTAGATGTCTCTAGGGTGTGGAAACCTAGTTCTAGCACCCTCCCATACTACTTCAGGTGATAGCTCAGTCTACGGTCCATGAACTGTTGCCGAAAGGGCCAGTAGTACCGAGATTTGTTTGGCTAATTAACTCCGAACCTGGGTCAGGCCCCACTAAGCCAACACAAAATCACTTGGTCCATCTCATATTCCTCAATCTACATGTTCAATCTCATCTCTCTTCCCATCCTCGTTGCATGCTTTCCAATCTTCTGGACTACACGTGGTTCTCCTGAAGCGGTCCCAACACATCTATTTATGAGTTCCTACAGTCCCTTTAGAGCCTTGCTGTTGCGTAGAAGCTTCATGCATGTTTCTAGTAACATTGTGAGCATCGATGGGTCCATTTCTAGCTCCAGTCTATCTTTGCATCCTAAAGTGGAGGCATCAGCATAGCTCTTCCTAGCTTCCATGAAGGTTTCCTTAGCATGCTCCAAATCAAACTTTAGTTCTTTCATCGTAGCCTTATGAACCAAAGTACTATCTTCAGGCTGCTAGCCTTTGTCATCCCCTGTCATAATTCCACTTCAGAGCACAATATTCACATTAGGGTCTTCCTCACATGGCTCAAACCTCATCATTTTCAGGTTCTGAGTCGAGGGAGGTTGGAGCACTGCCTTGTCATGCAGTCGCACTGTGAGTGTGGGACAATTCTCCATCTCATGATCAAACAATGTACAATACAAGCATGATGGACGCATCGAATTCATACAATCGTGGGCATAATGTCTTGGCCCTCTGCAATTTTAACATATCAGCTATCCGCGACCTCTTCCAGGTCCTCCTCCACCTTAGCCTCATCTGTGCCCATGAAATCTGGTTCACACCATCCCTGTGTTCTGGTCAATGGGTCGCGTTTCGGCCTATACTCTGTAGGTGGAAGTCCTATCCATCGTCAGCTCAAAGCTTCTATAGGTGCACTCATCATGGCCCACTGATTTACAGAAATTGCAAAACAACTATTGCGAATTCTGCATGTACTTCTGTAATAAATGGTAGTTTTCGTAGCATGCTTTCCTCCTATTTGACAAATCACACACCACAATACAAGCGCCATGCTGGGCTCTGCTTGTGCCTCTGGTCTCAATGGCATTGGTCCTTCTCCCACGAGGTAATTCGCAAACACTGGGTAGTGGTTCTTGTCATGACCTTGACCCTTACATTTAACACACCATAACTCGTCGCACACCTCTAGGTGAGCTGTCATGTCCTATATCAAACTTTGCATCTCAAGGCACAAGTTTTTCAAATACACGTGAATCTTTTGAACTCCCAATTTGGGATCCTATATCGGGGTCTTGTGTAGTCTCATCGTGATCTCCAAGGCCTCAACCTGAGTTGTTAGCCTCTGTTGTGACATTGCATTCCTTAGGTGCAGTGTTAACGATGCTACACACCATTCACGATGTTGTCCATCTATCAACATCATGTTAGCTTCATGAATTGTGCACTTCAGTCTCTGATCCAACTTCTTTGTTCAACGCAGTTTGGATATCCACGATCCCTGAATTCGGATTGTCATTCAAATGCTTAATGTACTAGGTCAGTACGTAATCTCGTAGAGTGCTCACCAATGTCACTTTCTTTATATTATCATTCGTAACTCCCTGCACTTCCCATACAACTTTTATCAGGAACTAAAACTAGTATGGATCTTCATTCCCTACTCCCTTGAACACTGGAAACTTTATCACGCTTTCCATTTTGGTTCAAAACAGTGGCAGAGGTGGTATGGGCGAAGATGGGGGTGAAGATGGTCACACTAGCAGTGTTGTGGGTGGGGGTGGTATGCGCGATTTTAGGTTCCTATACTAATAGGAGTCATAATTTGGAATGGATAAGGTTAAGCCTTGTAATATGTACATACCTTTGCTTTCTACAAATGTTTTCCATATTCAAAAAATTAAAAAATATAAAGAGGGTATGTCCTAAAAGAATAATCAAAAGACAAAAAGAATAAAAAAGGTCAAAAAATATGAAAAAATATGAACCCCAAGAAAATAAAAAAGACCATGAAAGTGAGCAAGCCAAAATGCCACTCCTATTTACTTTTATTTATAATGAAAGATTGTGTGCTGCTTGTGATCCTTGCCATAATCCATGATAGTCAAAAAGTTTAAACTTGGCTATTTCATGTTTTCAATTTCATGTCTATAGGTAGAGAATACAAATCTGGCCAAACAGTGTAACCTTGGCAAATAATTAGATAGGTAGAGTAAACAAAAGGAGCTCAACTATTTAATTTGAGCCCTTGGATGTAATAAGGTTAGATTTATTAGTTTGCTATTGTAAAGAAAAAGAATAATATTTGATAAGGGTTTGCTACCTCAAATGAACCCTAATAAAGTGAAGTAAAAATGGTAGGAAACGTAGATGGGTAAGTAGGAGAAAGGTTGCAGAAGTATGATGATTTATTAGACAAACGCATATTTATCATTCTCATCATAAAAGTTCCAGATATGAATGAACAATCAAGCATGAAAATGGATTTGAAAGTCAATTAATTAACTTCCTCCATTCATTTCACCTTTTACTTAACTAATTTCCCATAAATAAAGTTCAAAGTACTTAAAACCTTTAAGTTAAAGACGCTCAGAGCATTTCTCTGACTTTTGGAGGGACTAGACCCTCGGCTCAATGATTTATGGATATCAAGTACTAAATTTCCCTCATAAAACTCATGCCCCCCCCCCCCCCCCCTTCTATTCATTCATTTTCCTAAATAATGTTCCTTTCCTAAGGAAAAACACTTTGCCTAGGAAAAACCATCCCCCCCCCCCCCCCCCCCACATAAATTTCCATATAAAAACTTACCAAAACACATTACCCTAAGTATTATGTTAATTTGTGAAAAACATTCAAATCATTGAAAAATAATTTTATTAGTGTGTTGTGTTCCTTTTCTTCCCATTCTTTATTAACTACTAATTTATTATATTAAAATCCTGATAATAAAACCCATTTCCTCATATATATGTAACTTCTACACATTAATTAACCCTACACCTTAGTTTAAATATAAACTATAATATATAGTAAACCCACTAACTAATTGATCTGTGATTATGTTAGGAAAAACCCCATTTAAATCCTCTATTAATCACCTCGATGGCTTAATCTCACCTTAATCCATCATTAACCCCGATACCACTGCACTTAAGCACCCATCGGGCCCCGCCACTATCCTTGGTGCAACTTCCCTACTCGATCACCATGCGATTTTCTCCCTTCTCATTCGACGGCCCTCATCCATATCGGGCCAACCCGACATCCATAAGTGGTTCGATAGAAACCGTTTACCGCCCACTCGCTACACGATAAAATGGCCACTATTCACCCCGTACCCGCCAAAGTTGACTTTCCGCGCATAAAGCCAAAAAGCCCCAAATCATTTGTTTTCACTGGAATTTTAACTGTAAACCTATGTTCGCATGCACGCCACCTGCAAACATTGAATCCATCAACCTACGTCCAATTGCACTCCAAAGACACCGCAGACCACCTAGAAAACCCTGCAACCTATACAAAACCCCTTCAACCATCTGCAGTCATCTGTCACTCTGTTTAGAGCCATTCAAGCTCATTTCTAGGTATTTAAACTAGTATTCACCTACTACCCTATCAATTTCAAAGAAACCAATGATTGAGTAGTCTTAGTTAAGCTTAAAATTAATTAAGGAATCTCAAGCAACCTAAGCCTACTTTGTGTTGAACCATTATTTCCCTAAAAGCACTGCAAATTACCTCCCCCATTCTCAAATCCACAAGAACTGAGAATGGCTACTCCAACTGCCATGGATGTGAGACCATCTCTACACCCCAATTAGACCTAGACCACCTCACCCTAGCTGATAGGGATTTCCAGATAAAGGACACCTCTGTCTAAGAATCCCCACTTAAAGTATACTGCCAAAGTAGGGATAGATACTTGAACCACGCTGATGAAATTGGTCTATGGATGTCCAATTTGCCTAAGTACCAGTTCCCCAGAGTCCACATCTTCCCAAAAATTGTACATTATTGCCATGCCAGCTATGTCCCCAGTCAAAGAGTAGTCATGTCCCCTAACCAGGCCATACTGTTCCCTCTCATTGCTGAATCTATAAATGAGATGCTACAAATCTAGCTTGGCCAAAAATTGACTCCTCTCTCAATTGGAGACCTATTGGACTTATATCCCAAACTCAGCCCTGAAAGATTGGCCCAATTAATCCAAACCCTCGTCATAGAAGAGTACACCCCCAAATACCCCCTTCATATGTAGCAACTATATTTTCTCCTTGGGGCAGAAATATTATGGATATGATATCTAGTGTCCTGGGTTATACCACCAATGAATATATTGATGATATTATTTTAGCCTTCATGTCCATATACACTCCAGGGGAGCCTGCTACTGTCATATATGACTATGCTCAGTTCATAGCTGACAGGATGCATGAATAGTTCCTTAGAATGAGTAATGAGAGAGTCTTCAAATACTCCTCCGTCTTGTATCACCTTTTGCTATATTACCAGTCAAACATATTCCCACTTACCTTGAAAATTTGGACACCAAGGGCCAACAAAGATCAGTCATCTTTTGGACCCCATTGATTCATCAATATCCCTCCCCATATTCATACAACGAATTCATAGATTCCTTTGTCCACCCTGTGATGACCATGCTCAGTGGAACCCCTCCACCAATAATCAGTCCTGAGATTAAGAGAGTCCTTCATCTAAACATCAATCATCAGGTGGGATATTGGTACTTGTACCAAAACCAAACTGAAATCAGAATGTATGGATGTGAGTTGGCCCCATACAAACTACCTAAATACCTCCTAATGAGGTTATTTTCCCTGGAGTGCTACAGGCAGATAATAAATTCAGATGAGGTAAACTTTGTTAAAGCCAGAAAGAAAGGCCAGCTCAAGATCAAAGACCAATTGGGTCATTTTATTTGTAATAACATAGAAGCTGGAAAGGAGGCAGACTTGATCCTTCAGAGATTAAAATCAAAATAGAGCTTCATATGAAGATATGATCCCTTGGATTTCATCTGCAAAAGAAGGAGGAAAAACAAGATGGCTCCCTATATCCATCACTGCATCCCTGAGATAGAAAATTATGCCAACCAATTGAAATGGGTGGAAAACAAATTAGAAGACAGGGATAATACTAAAGTTGCTACGGAAAACACATTAATAGATCTAGAAAAATAACTTGATTAGGGTTCTTTCCTGCAAGTGCCAGAATAGTTAGATAGGCCAGAACAGTCAACTAGGATAGAACCATTAGAAGAACCAGAAACTACTTCAAGTGCACATCTAGTCATGCAAACTCCCCAGAATGAGGAGAAGGTACCAAAAAGGAACATATAAGTGGCTTCCACTTTAGGAATTCCTACTTCTGATGTACATCAGGAATCTAACAAAATGCAAAAGCCCAATCTAGCCTCTAAGCAAGAATTCACTGATGACTCACTCAGGTCACCAACACATAGGTTGAAAGAAGCAGGCCCACAACTCCTTCTGGGAGTCTGTAGTATCCTTCCACATCACAAACTCAGATGTTGATGAGGTGGAAAAGTGTTGAGGTATCATCCTTCAAAATTCCTGCAAATAAGGACCAAGATATCAAGGAAAAATACAAAGAAATCAAAGCCAAAAATGAGAGGCTTAAGGCCCAAACATATGCCCAATATCTGAAGATGACCCCCACTAATCAAACAAGGCTAATGTCAGCTTTTGATATCAAAGAGGAGAAAATGCAAATGACTTTCATCAAACCAACCACTCAGTAGCCAAGAGCAACATCAGATTTCAAAAAGGTGGAATTTGAAGTACTCGCAAGGGATATTCATCCCATTGAGCAGATTGAACTGCACAAGCAAGTAGGGGAGAAGATATACTCCACATTAACAGGGAAGGCCATTGCCACCCACCAATTATAGAACTCCCTAAACAATATATCAGCACAATTTCAGTTGGAGAAGGCCTCCTCACAAGCCAAGGATAATAGAATCAAGTCCTTAGAGGACTTAGTGATTGAACTGGGGCACAATCCCAAGGATGTAAAAGCTATAGAGAAGTTGATTAAAAAGAATAATGATGACATTGCTACACTCAATAAGCAGCTAAATATATCCCAACTGCATCACCCAAAGACAAAGGAAGTCCTAGAAGTAAAGCAAGGACATGAAGAGCTCATAGACTTGGTCCTGAAGCTGAATGATCAACTCAAGGAGACAGAGAAGGAGTTGAACACTTTAATTCAGTCAAAGCAAAGTGACTTGGCCACAACTTTTAGAACTGCCATGCCCACAGTATCTACAACAATTCCTTCCACACTGGTAGCATCGTTGGCACCCACAGCTCCACCTACCACAACATTGCCAGCAACAACAGGTGCACAGGGAGAGAAAGCAATAGAATTAGTCAAAGCCATGGAAGAGATGTCTATCTAGGCTACAGAGATGAAGAGACTAAAGGAAAAGGTAGCAAGTATGGAAACTTATTGTAAACTTGCCCAACTCTAGCAAAAAGAAGAAACACAAAAGGCACTGAGAATGGGTGAGAGAATCAAAATCTCGGAAAAGGATTTAACACTACAGAAACCACTAGGACAAACCAAAGAAATGCTCTGAGCCAATATCATTGACTCTGTCAATGATATTTGGCCATCAATTCAAGTTATATTTGAGTAGACAAAATTAGTGAAGATAGCTACTGAAGCTATCCAAAAAGTAAAGGAAGAACTGGGGGATAAACCAGAGGATGCCAATCGACTCATCCACTTCCTATATAACAAGAACATATATGAGCTCCATGAGCTTAACATAGAAGATATGAATGAGGCTATTTTGGAGATTAGGAAGGTTCTTTCCAAAAGAAACCTCATGCTTAACTTAGAAGAGAAGTGCCATAACATGCAGGTAGCCATTGATAGGTTCATGGCTAAGTTTCGGATTTCGAGGGAGAAGGGTCTTCCCAATCCTATGGTCATCAATGAAAATCTCATGCCCTAGCTGGACTATGGAGATAGACTAAGAAAATTGGCTAAGGAACAAGCAAGTTCTTTAGCCATTAAAGCCCTGCCAATAGGCAAATTGTTATATGACACATTGGAGAACTTGTTTTTCCTAGAGCATGAGGTGAAACATTTGTTCCTCTCTAAGCCAAATTTTGGAAAGTACACAGAGGGAGATGAAATATATATAAGGATGATGAATGTAAAACTACCTGATGTGGAATGGTGGGAAAACATGATAGATTTACTATAATAAATTTACATCAGAAAATTACTGCATAGTAAATGAAGGCAACTAGTTAAAACAGGTAAAAATAGAGCAGCAGGGTCAAATAGTAGCAGGGTCAAAGAGTATCAGTTGAAAGATAAAAGTAAATAATATTCTAGCGTAGAAATGATACAAATATCAGCCAGATTAAAGGGCTACAACTCAACTAAAATAGCAAACAAGACCACAACATCTGTCTCTATCTTCATGCAAGAAGTTATTTTTATTCCTTAGATTAAGTCTCAAGTTGTTTTGAGATATTTTGTATTTGTATATATACTTCATATTTCGAAGTATTAGGGGTGGATTCTTATACTTTCAATATAATTTTGTTCAAAGACTATAAAAGCTTTTGAATCACTGACTGGGCTAACATGCTGGATTAATGAATAAATATCAGATATTTCAAGGAATTCATGTGTAAAGCAGAGTACAAATGAGTAATTTTCTTGTGTTGTTTTATCTCCATTAAAGTTGTTTCATAATTATAAATGTTTTAGAAGTTTGAATGTTTAACTTGAATATTATTTCAGAATTTTCTTAACTGCACTTTGTCGTACTATTATACATTCTTAATATTTTCTCTTAAACTATCTTAACTAGGGAATTCTTAACTTCTCCTTAGCTTCTGTAGTTTCCCCTCTACTCTATAGTAAGGGATTCTTAATTTCCCTTTACTCATGATTCACTATTGTTCCCCCATCTTAGCCTCAGTCTAAGGATTCTTAATTGGCCTCTCACCCCCGTTAAGACTCATTTCACCATTTAGTCCAAGGATTTGTACTTCACTTTGCTATCTTGCCCCTTGAACATTCCCTTTAGTGATTTAACTCTAGCTTTGTTGCCCCTTCTTTGACTCCATTGCCCAATGGCCTAAAGGCATCAACCTATCAGCCTGTTTTAAGGATTCCACCACTAGATCTTCATAAAAATGAAAAACCCCCCTGAACTCTAGAACTAGCCTAATATCTAAGCAAACACAACTAAATTATAAAGAGAGAGCCTTCTCTAAGCCATAGGTTGGCTAGAGACTATGCTTAAAAGTTGGTTTGTGGTTACCTCGAAGCCTTCCCTTCTTCCAAAACTTCTAAGGAAAATTTTTGAGTGAAAACACGCAGAATCCTCTGCCTTATCAAATTGATTTCACTTCTTGGTGAGACCTTCATGAGCTCTTCCTCATTTCCTCACGAAGGTGAAATCAAGGGGCTAGTTTCTAGTTCTGCACTACCTTCGTTTCTCTAAATTATCCCATTCCGCATAGCCGCAAACATCAATGTATTCGCAGAACCCACTTTTCACATAGTAGCATCTTAATCCAAGTGTTTAAAGACTTCACGTATTTACCTCATGGTCCTTTGAGGAAGCGTCGCTCCGCCTCACTGTAGTTGACTGGAGTATCTATCACAAACTCAGTAATGAATCCTCCTACAATTCAATCGAGCCAGTGATCAATAGTGCATGCGATCTTGTCCTCCTATGCTTCCATTATGTGCACCAACTCTGGAGTCCACACAATAGGTTTGTCGAGCTTGCACCTTCCTTAGCTATCTGCTAGCTTCGTGATCCACTCATATAGCTCAATATGGGAAGATGCGGAGAAAATTTCGTGGATCTCTATTTATAAGTAGCAGTCTAACCACTCTTCTTTTGATAGTCACGGACTACTATTCTCCTGCGTCGCGAAATCGTGAATCTTCCTATACAACCACTCTTCAATTCCTTTCTTAGTTGGACTCCAGTGATATGACATTAGACATCTCTATGTAGATCTGGATTCGGGTAATAGAACCATTTGTTGGCTTGTTGGGGCCTGACCCAGGTTTAGAGTTGATTAGCCAAACAAATCCCTATACTACTGGCCCTTTCGGCAACAGTCCGCGAAGTGCGGATTGAGATCTCACTCGAAGTAGTATGGGGGGTGCTGGAACCATGTTTCCACACCCTTGAAAGGTCTAAAGGTTTGATTTGGTCCAACTATTAGTCCCTTCATGCAGGTTACTTCGCGCACTTCCCTGGCCTTCACGCCCTAATATATTTTCCTTCATGCATCCCCATTGAGGGGCTGTGGGGTTTCCATGTTGCTGGAGTAGCACTCTGTACTATTTTCCTAAGTCATACCTGAGATCTTACTTATCTTCTTACAATAGTTAGTTATCTTCACATAAATGGATTCCTTATGTTATATTTATTTATACAACACATTCATATGAGTTCATGCAACAACTAAATAGTAGACTTGCAAGTCATACCCAATAATACATAAAACAGGAAAAGATACACAGAAATATGGTATAACTTCTCTTTTATTAATTCTTCCCATGGTTACAAACTCGACCTGCCTTGTGCACTCAGCTGCAAAGGTCCACGCACTCAGCTGCGGACTACTAGGCCTCTGCACACTCAGTTGCAGAGCCTTCTCCCACTCTACGACCCAAAGACATGATTTTCACTTGACTCAATGCTTCATTAATTCCTTAAACTCATCGTGCTTTGATGTCTCTTTTACACTTAGAGCCTTGCTCTATTTATACAATACCATGGTCCATGGACCATGAGTAGATCTTTCAAACCAACATTACATTACAAAACCAAGGGCGGACAACCCTGTGACTCTATTATGACTTCATGCTCCATGCCCACAAATCCCGGAGTCTTTACAATGGACTTAATCAAAACATGGGCTTTAAGCCCCAAAACATGCCTTGGGGGATTCAACGCCCAACACCAAATTAAGAAAATATCAACCAAATTTAATCACTCACTACTCTTGTCTTAATAAAATCCCTCTTTCAAAATAAATCGAAATTTATATGAAATTATACTATAAATCACCTCGAGCTTAGACTGATAGCTTAATAATAGAGGAAATTATGTTCCTGTACTAAATAACTCAAGGCATCTGAGTTTTTTATTCTGGGTTTCACAAAACCAATATCACTGTGTATCATTGAAATCATAGCATTTTCATAGAAAGAATAACCCTTTGTCAATATATGATTTTACACAGAAGTCATTAAGCTTTTTAACATGATCCCACAACCATTAATCATCCACCATAAACAATACCCGATATAAGTCAATCAACTTAAACATTAGAGGAGTTTTGAGGTATAAAATGGGCCTCCTAAGGAAATTATAAAATAATAGTGGAAATAATAAAATAAGATTAGATTACATCATCAAATTTTAGAGGGAAAAAAGGAAAAACTATTTTTTGAACTCGAATTTTCAACTTATATCCATATGGGTTTACTCATATTTCTAGAGGAAACACTCATTGGATGCAAAACTTGATTCCTCATACAAGGAGTACCCATGTTTCATACATTTGATGGACCTTGCTACAAATAAAATGAGAAATACATAAAAAAACGTGATTGCAATCACATTTTTCAATTATTTATCATTTTTTGTGTAGTAGGGTCCATCAAAAGTATGCAACATGGGTACTCCTTGAATGAGGAATTAAATTTTGCATCCAATGAGTACTCTCGCTCAAAATTTGAGTAAAACCTTAGGGAGATAGGTTAAAAACATGAGTTGAAAATGTATTTTTATTATTTTATTATTTTTAATTTTTTTACTTTTTTACTCCAAAAATGGTGAATCATCCCCCATGGTTGATATCATCATCTTGAATCCTATTGGTTCTTATAGATTTTATTTTTTTTGTACGTTTTTCTTAGGAGGCCCATTTTAGAACTCAAAATTCCCCTAATGCTTGTATACTCAATTGTGAAACGAGGTCTTTAATGCAAAAATATTTGTCTTCATAACAACTCAATCTCCATGTCCTGACTTGTTATCAAATAAACAGAATTGTGGTAAATCTAAAAGTTAGGTTTCACACCTTGGTTCAAGAAACAACTCCAGAAATAAAGTTCACTTTCAAATATGAATCTTCATAAGAAACATACATAATTTTTGAACATATCCTTCAAGAAATAACTATTCAAAAAGGAAACAAGCTTTAGATATAGACTATTTTAATTTCTAAAAAAAGGTAAATACACAAGGTCCCTTGTTTTGCACACATACTCAACACATGAAATTGAAAGAAAAATAGTTCACTCCAGCTTCAACACATAACACACCACATAGTGAAATTATTTGAGGGCGAATGAGTTGGATTAGCTAGGCCCTAGCCAACTAGCTCGTTTCCCTTTGAAAAATAAATTAACTTATATGAAACAAATTAAACATCTACATAAGAAAAAAACAATTTCATGAACCAGGCATTAAGCTCCTTTTATTGATAAAAGGTCTATGCTCAATACATTCAGTAAAATGATAGATCCAACTCTAGAGGAGGTTTTGACAACAAAAGCCTTCAAAATATCAACACTAATACTTGTCCACAATATTGCTAACCTATCTATTCCTGCAACTAGGTATATATACATCATGTACAGGCTCACGGCCTTGTTAAGCTAGACACAAAAATATGTTTGGTTACCAACTTAATTCTATCAATAAAAACCCTTACATCCTTTTGTTTTGTTCAAACCACTTGCAGGAGGCCAATAAACAAAATTGTGTTGAATACCAGGGGCAGAATCACCTGATTATTTATTGACAGATCATATCAAATCCTCAGTCAACTTCTCGAATCCAATGGTCTACCTTCTTTAGTGCAGGAACCGAGATTAGTGCGGGAATCTGAGGATAAATTCCTATACCACAACCCTTCACTTTAATATTAGTGAAAACTACTGCAAGATGTTCCTTAGATAATAAGGTAAGATTTTAATTAAAATGTCAATCTAATTAACCTTTTTAATATGAATAAGAAACATTTTATCTATTAAACCAAAGAAACATGAAAAAGGTCAAAACTATATGCATGGAGGCTTGTTTGACTTGTAAAACAGAGGTTAAGGCAAGGGTTTTTGGGTAAAAATTGGAATATTTATAAGGCTTAATATTCCCCCAACTTCATCTTGTTGCGTCTGACCTCTGTAAAAAACAAGAAACAAAAACTTCTTACTGACCTTTGCAAAAAAACAAAAACTTAAAGTTTTGCCTCCTTATTTCTGGATTTGAATGTTAATTCCCAAGCCTTCAACCTAGATCTTTTTAATTCGTCTTTTGAACTTTATTACATGAGTTTTCATGTAAGTCACTTGAATCCTCCATTTCTTAACTTGTTCCTTTAACCCAAATACCTCTGCAAACAATTCCTTGTTCCTGGTTGTCATCATTTTGAGTTCTAATGCATCTATTCAAAACCTCCATCTCTTGGACCTATTGTTTCAACCCCTGATTCTCATCTTCCTTCTTCTCATTAGGTACATCAAGGACAAAATCCTTCAATTATTTTTCCTTTTTCTCATGAGCTCCTCTATCCTTCTTCATCTTTTTCATTATAGTCGCAAGAGGGAAAAAATCATCCTCTTCTTCATTCAATTCTTGAATTTCCTTAGGGGTGACATTTTTATTTTTAAATTTATTCATCACAGATATCAGAGGAAAATCATCCTCATATTCCGCACCTTGTTGCTCCTGACTGGTAACAAAGGTTCCCAATGCTGCCACCCATACTAAAAGAGAGATATTTTCTTCATCAATCCCATGTTTCTTCCTACACACTGAAACTTTGTCATTGATAATTCCATGATTTCCTTCAAGGATATCGAATGGGTGTTCTCCCAAAGAAGCACCATTTGTCTTAGAGTCCTTAAGAAATTCTACTTCAGGCGAACCAAGAAGCCTTGATGTCTTCCCATGATTTTTTTAGCAACCCTTTTGGCATTCTTTGAGGTGGTTTTGACACCACAACTTCAAGGTTCATGCCTTTCTCCACTCCTTCTATTGTTCCCTTTGTTGAGGTTGAGTAATTCCAGACTCTTTATTTTTTTTGGACTTTCCTATTAAAGTCACATGGAATGTAAACAAAAAATGTGGATGATAAACATTGAATGCATTATTATTGACATGGTATACATTTATAGTACATTTGTGTGACTGTTTGATTCCACATCCCAAGGTCTCTTGGACTCTCATGGCTATTCACATTCTACAACAATAGAGGATTAGCTATCCAAAATTCCCCCCCTTAATCCGAAGGGGTATGTATGAGTCCAAGAAGAGAGTTGTAATACAAAATGTGCAAAAATTCATGGCAACACTAGGCTAAATGTTCTCTCTGAAATGTTGGTATAAAGGGAGGTGGTTTAAGGATGACCACCAACGCTGGAATGCTTAGTGCAGTTCCTGGAACTCTTCCAGGTATAGCAAGAATTTGAGGTCTTCTGCTAGAGGAAGTTCTCCTAATGTTTTGAAGAGGGAAACATTCAACCGTGGAAAGGAGGTATCACCCTGCATAAAAGGGAGAACCTCAAGCTAAATTCGTAGGTATCAACCTGTGATGGTTTAAGGATGACCAACAACTTTGGAATGCTTAATACAATTCCTAGAACTCTTCCAAAACTGTCAAGAAGCTGAAGTCTTCTATAGGAGGAAGCGTCCCCAATACTTTGATGAGTTATGACCGACTAAAGGCATGCTTAATGGCATCTTTGTCTCTGGCTACAACTCTGAATCTAGTATGGCTCAGGCTCGCTTGATGTGGCTTTGAAGCTTGTAGATGACCATCATTTCCCCCCTTGCCAAATACAAGGTGAGAAAATGAAGAGATCTCAACTGCGAGAATTTTCAATATTCGAGAATAAATCCTGTTGTATGAGCGAAATATCTTCTTGGCTATAGAAGCCCATTGCCAAGAAGTGATCCATCCAAGATGAATATGTTTTCTTGTAGGAGGTTTGTGTTTGAATCATCTATTTGAAGAATGACTAGTTTTATGACAATGCTTACATGGTTGAAGATAAAAATAGTGATCTTTCATATGGTGAACTTGGTCACAGTGCTGGAATTTCACAATATATTGTTGTTGTTGTGGAAGAGGAGAAAAATCTCAAATAGTTGAAGTTGAACTATCATTAAGAAACCCAACACTATGAAATTTGATGGTTGTTGAGTAATCTGGACTATGAAAGGACACATCCTTTTCATATCCAAGACCTATTATGTGCTTGTTATGGACAAGTTCTTCCCAAGGTCTAATGATCGTCTTGGGAAGTGCAGACTGAACTTCTATATCTACCTGCAAATGTGCTTCTGAAATGAGCACTTGATTTGAATTAACATTATTGACTTGATGACTTTCTGGCTACTGATAGCATCTTATTTCAAAGTCATATAGGGGATTGTTCTGAACAAAAACAAGTTCATAATGATGCCTTTTCTATTGTAACTCATCTTGCTAGAATTGAGACTCTAGTTGCAAAAAATCAATATTTTCCTTTACATTTTGCAGACATATTTTAATGTCAAAAATATTGCTCTTGCTAATGTTTACCATCTCATGTATGGTGGAATATATTAGGATATTCGATAACTTTAATGCATATTCAAGTTTGGACATTGTCTCAGTAGATAAACCCTAATATGCAAATTATATATATTTTTTTGCTACAATGTTCTCCACTATGGGTGATTTTCATAAGTTTATTCACTGTACAATGCTTTTAAGGCTTCCACATGCACTCAAATTCTGCAAATAAACTTGTATTTTTTAATAGCAACTTCAAAAATTAAATGTAATAGCCATTAAGTGACCGCTCCTACAGAATGGACATTCGTCATTCAAAAAATTAACTGTACTTCACTTTCAGTGTGCCATTGCAGTCAATACAATGAAGAAAGCAGAAAATCTGATGCCATAAAACTTGCGTACACCTAGGGTAATGATGTGGAAGAGGGGTTTGCTGCAAGTCCTCCAACCACTACTATCTTGAGACATGCATACAGTTTGCAGTGTATGTGAGCCACACGAGCAACGTATGGGAGATGATAACAGATAATATAATCTTCTATCGCTGCAACTTACAAGGGATTATGAAAATCTATAATAGTACAGTCCTTACACTCACTGCGAACTCTCTGATATATACAATATAATGATATTCACCGATCCTAGCTTTTGTGCATTATCTGAACTTCTATAAGTGTTTATGCTATTTTTTTGAAGCAACATTATCTACAGCCTTATGCTTCTATGCTATTAAGGCTCATTGTCCAAAACAAATCTTCATTCAAAGGATTTCCACATTGGAGTGATTACTTGTGATTGGAATATTTAGCATGTTGCACATTCACCAAGAGTGTTGACCACACCATCTTGGAAACAAGCCATAATTTTTTTTTTTTTTTTTTTTTTAGGCCCTTTGATCCCTTATGTAGATTTCTTCATTTCTTGGGAAATTCAAATCAGAGACACAATCGATGTTGAGAAGGATAGTCAAACTGGAGAACGCAAAATGAATACCAACGAGAATATATGGACAAAGGAAGTGTGGTGCTATATATTAAAACAACGTGGTCAAGCCAACTTATTACAAAATGTTTGGATAGAGGCCAATTATTTCCATTCTAAGTGACTTCTTCGACATTAGCATCCAGAGCTTTAATGCTCCAAATGCACATATAGAGAAGTACAGGCTAGGATGACAAAGAAAGCACCCATTCTAGTTTGATAGAGAGCAATTGGTATTTGCAACGTTTAAAATATTTATGCCTCAAAAATTGCATAAAACAAATGCTCAGGAAACGACCATCAAGCCGACGTTGTCCCATATGCTACCCAGGTTGGTCCAATTTCTAGTCCAGCACACCTCCCCTAGTAGTGCTCTGTTGTGAAATTAATTGTTGATTTATGTTGTTTTTTCTTTCCTCCACACGATAAACCTACAAACACCATTATTGATCCTTCATATGCTGGTCACTCCTAATAGAGTTTTTCCAACTTGCAGGACCCTTTTTTTTAAATTTTTTTTCAAAAATATTTATCCGGCAACGGTTTTCAGCAAATTCAGGTTGATTGTTCCTTCCTTAACAATTTCTGCCAATAGATATCTCAGCAGGAATTCGACACTATCAAGGAACAATTATAGATAATAATGAATGAAACCTTTCATGATGAGTTTTTGTAAGACTAGGGAACAATAGGAAATGTTTTCTTTTACACCAAAGAAATAGTTGTTGGGTAGAGGGATAGTCCATATACAAGAAGATAGGGATGTTACAGTCTAGAGTAAGGCAAGGACATGCACAACTATGCTTCTCTCAATGCAAACTCTCAATAGTATTAAATTGATTACAACACCAACCCTCCAACATTTAATAAGTATAACCAATGCACATTCATTGCTTATATACACAATAACAACAACATTATCCAAGACTCCAATGCACATAATAAATCCAATCATTCAACCTTCCACGGGGAGGAATTTTACAACACTCTAATACAAAGCTTCAATGACATTCTACTCACAACAAGTTGTGCTTCAATAACTAGGAAGTTAAAGCATTAGATGTGCAGGTTTGGGTGGTGCCACCATAGTGAAGGTCGTGAGTTTGTTCCTTACTAAGAGCTCCAACAATGGTATAATATTGTGCGTTATATTAAAAAACCACAATTGCCATAACACCAACATGTAACATTAATATATAAAACTAACATTCGTAGACATACTGCTCAGTTTCCTTGCTCAGTGCATAAGCGTTTCAATCTCCATGTAGACTGTTGAAGAGTGGGTCCATTCAAATTGTTCTAGATGCAACACCCAACCTTCAATGTTTCAGGTTGTCAGGCACATTAGGAAGTGAGAAAAGTGAAAACGCTCAATCAGAAATGGTAGATCTATCAAGCTGAGCAAATGACATAACTCAGATTGGAGTAGGGTAGGAAATGGCCCGCTCTGATACCATGTTAAAGTCACATGGAATGCAAACAACAAAGGTGGATGATAAATGTTGAATGCATAATTATTGACATGATGTACATTTATAGTACATTTGTGTGACCTTTGGGTTCCACATCCCAAGGTCTCTTGGACTCTCATGGTTGTTCACATTCTCCACCAACCCATACAGGATTAGGTGTTTAACATTTCCTCCTCGTTTCAGTTCCTCTTCGTGAAGTTTAGTACCCTTGGAGTATTTAACCTTTGCACACTTATCTCCCTGCTTATTCTTGATATTAATCACACTCCTGATGTCTCCACCCTGATATATTTTGAGAAATTTCCCCTAGGTAGAACCCCATTTTCTAATTCCTTGCTGATTAAAATCTTTATCAACCCATAATGACACAATTTGTAGCCTACCTAGTTTTTTGAAGCTTTCTGAACGCTCCTAGATATTTTGGTTAGGCTCATTAATAGAAAATATGGAAAATTGATTAGTTTACCAGATTTGATGTGCATCAAGAGATAGATGTGATACAGACATGTCATAGAGTATTTTCCTTCACAAGTCAGGAATTTATACAAAATATATAACAAAATGTTCCATTTCTCTATCATCTCATTCCTTGCCACTCCTTTCTTCCAATCAACTGTGCATCCTTTCTTTGCCAAAACCTGCACTAGACACCTTTCTCCACCTCACCTTTTTTAAATCATTGTTCCCCTATGAAAAGTATCTTAGTGTCTTGAGAAATGAATTACTTTGTCAATTTGAATCTCAATGAACCTATAGCCACCCTCTTCCTATTAAAATTCTGCGCAAAAGACTTGGTGAGACTGGATTCACAGCCATTGAGCTTGTGCAGGATGGGAATCCATCCCACTTCCTACAAAATAGGAAGGCTTCACTCATATTATATCATCCCTTCAGCCTCTTTGATAGCGAATGGTTTGATTCTCATAGGTTCCATGTGCCTACGATGTTGATTCAACATGCAATCTAATAATTTTCACAATTCAAATTCCTTCACACTTGCATTCTTAGATCGGTATAAAACCACAGTGAAATTTAGATAGTGCAAGAATGATTTCACTTCAAGGTTCACATAATTCATGTACCCTGCATTCGTTAAGATACGTGCTCCTCCCAAATCCTAATTCCTTCAACGACACCTCATGCTTACCTCAAGATAGCAGTTACAACCCACAAGGTACAACTTTCGATTAGAATTTGTCAAGGTTTCCAAATTAGGCATAAAATCACTGATTATCATCGGTATTTGAGGGATAATGATCATAAAAGTAATATATTATGCAAGCATATCATAAAAATATAGATCAAAAACTTAAAAAATATCCTCTTCAAGGGGGAAACCTCCTTTACATTACATAAATGAACAATTCTTGTATGATACAAAGGCAAAGTCCTCCTTTTTATATATAGGAGTCTAAGGGTCACAACATAATTAGAGCTTACATAAAAAAAATAATGTAAGGGCATAAAAATAATAATAGTGGGCTTCTATGGGGCACAATAAAAATAATATGGGGACTAGAAGGCACAATTATAATAATAAGGGGGCTACACTAAAAATAACAATAAGGTGCTACACTAGGAGTATAGGGACCTAACATGCTCCTATCCTTCAAAAAATTCTTGTCATCAACACTTGAGTAGTTTTGGATGCTTCTGTATAAAATTATCATCCTCCCATGTGGAATCTTCAATGGGTAGGTTCTTCCACTTGACGAGATACTCTGAAATTGACTGATTTAGTAGATGTAAGGTTCTTGTTTTTGTCACTGCTTCAGGTTCCAATATGATTTTTCCTTCCTTCTCAAATTATCGCAATATTGCTTGAACTGGGAGCTTGTCACCTATAATCTTCTTTAAGCATGAAACATGGAAAACAGGGTGCACTCGAGAAGATGCATAAAGCTCTAATTTTTATGCCATAGTACTAATATTTTGCAACACTTTGTAAGCACCATACTACTTTGGTGATAACTTATTATCCTCCTTATCTTGCTTGAGGGACATTTTTTTGTATGGTTGTAGCCATAAAAATACCGAGTTGTCTACATCAAAATTTCTTTCACTATGATGTTGATGTGCCTGTTGTTTCATTCGATTATGCGCCAAAGTGAGGTTATCCTTCAAGAGTTGGAGAACTTGTTTTTGATGCTCAATGTGATATTCCACTAATTGAACCTTAAAATTTTCTCTTAAATATGATGTGATGGATGATGGATGATATCCATAGAGTGTCATAAATGGTGTCATTTTTGCTGCAGTATGGAAGGAAGTGTTATACAACCATTTAGCCAGAGGTAACCGCTTGAACCATTGTGTTTGTTTATCAAATAAAAAGCAATGAAGATATTCGTCCAAACATGTGTTCATAATCTCATTTTTCCCATCATATTGAGGGCGATAAGATGAGCTATGAGCTAATTGAGTACCCAGACAAGAAAATAATTTTGTCCAAAAATTTCCAGTGAAAATAGGATCTCTGTCACTTATAATAATCTTTGGGTTTCCATGTAGATTTTGAATTGTTTCCATAAGTTTAGTAGCAACTGTACTGACTTTAAATGGATGAGATACTGCACAAAAGTCTGCATACTTATTAAGTGTCAACCACCACCATGACGACATTCTTTCCTATAGACTTGGGTAAACCTGTGATAAAATCCATTGGAACCTCCTCCCAACGTTGACTTGAAATGGCTAAAGGTTGTAATAGACCTGGGATCTTAATTGTTTCAACTTTATTTTGTTGGAAAAGCAAACATTCTGCCACAAACTTTTGAATATTAGATTTAAGGCCATCCCAAAAAAATTCCTTCTTGACCCTGTGGTAAGTTTTTAAAAATATTGAGTTCCCTCCCAAGGGAGAGGTGTGCAATTATAAAATAATAGTTTGTTTGAGTTGGGAATTCTTAGAAAGATATATGTGATCTTTGTACCATAGTGAAGCATTTTTCTGGCTAAATGTATCAAATGTATTGGGATCTTGCTACAACTTTTGAATGATCGTCCAAGCTTCTTCGTCATTCGTCCATTCATCCCTTGCTTTAGCTATCCAAGCTAGTTGGATAATAGAAATGGCACAAAGAAATCCTTCCACATCCTCAATCCTTTCTTAAGAGTGCATCCGGAACAACATTTTGCTTCCCTTTTTTGTAGATGATTTCAAAGTTATAGCCCAACATCTTTGTGACCCATTTGTGCTTATCTTGTGAACATAATCTTTGTTGCAAAAATTATTTAAAACTATCATGATCCGTTTTTACCTTGAAGTGTCTTCCCATTAGTTAAGGTCACCATTTCTTTAGTGCATGTAGTGTTGTCAACATTTCCATCTCACAAATAGGCCTATGTAAATACTTTCCTTTGATTGGACGACTTTCAAAAGCAATGGGTCTTCCTTCTTGCATTAAAACAACACCAATTCCATTTACTGAGGCATCGCATTCCATAGTAAAGGTTTTAGTGAATTCTAGCATAGCTAAGACCGATGCTTGGCACATTGCCTCTTCAAGATGTTCAAAGGCCTTAGTTGCTTCTGGAGTAGAATAAAATGCATCTTCCTTCAATAATGTTGTTAAATGTGCTACTATTCTTCCATAATTCTTAAACAACTTACGATAATACCCTGTAAACCCAAGAAATCCTCAAATATGCTTTATTGTTGTGGGGATTATCCATTCCTTAATGGATTTAATTTTGTTAGGGTCTACCTTAACACCCTCATGAGATATAATATGACCCAGATATTCTACTTCCTGTACTCCAAAGAAACATTTGGATGTTTTTTCATATGCTTCTTCTCCAATAGTTTGAGCACCCTCTCAACATGTTGAACATGATCCTTCCAATACTTTTTGTAGATTAGTATATCATCAAAAAATACTAACACAATAATTCTAAAGAATGTGTTGAAAATGGAATTCATCAAACCTTGAAATGTTGAAGGTGCATTGGTAAGGCCAAAAGACATGACTAAAAAAACATAATGACCCTCATGAGTTCTAAATGTTGTTTTCGAATGTCTTCAGTCTTCATTCTAATTTGATGATATCCTGAACAAAGATCAAAATTGATGAATTCAATTTCTCCATGTAATTCATCCAACAATTCGTCAATGACAACAATGGGAAATTTATCTTTAATAGTGAGATTTTTGAGCTCCCTATAATCTGGACACATGCACCATGATGCTTCCTTTTTATGCACCAATACTACTGGAGTAGAGAAATAACTTTGGCTAGGTTGAATTATATGGCCCTTAACATTTCTGCAACCATACGTTCAATTTCACTCTTTTGGAAAGAGTGATATATGTAAGGCCTGATGTTTGGAGGAACACTTCCCGGAATAAAATGAATATGATAATCATGATCACAAATAGGAGGGACGCCTTTTGGAGTCTCAAATACCTTGGAATGATGTTCTGAGGCTTTTTGGAAATCTGGAGAAATAAATGATTTTGATGTTTGAACCTCTAGTTAGCATAATTGTGCAATTATTCTTTAGAATATTTTTCGCGCCATTAGATCTTATTATCTTTCTTGGTTTCCCTATGATACCCCTTAATTCAACTTCCTTTCCTTCCCAAAAAAAATTCACAAAATATTCTTGAAAATTAAAAGCTATCGTCCCCAAATATTGCAACCATTAGACTCCTAGTACAACATCAACATCACCCATTGGAATTGAAAGCATTGGATTATTCAATACATATTCGTCAATGGATAACTTGATATTATGGCACTTTTCAGAGAAATTTATAGTCCTTCCATTTGCAACTATCACTTGCCACTTTGGTGTTGGATATAGGAAGTAATTCAATTCCTTGGCTATCTTACAATGAACAAAATTATGGGAACTACCCAAATCAATCAACAGTATTACCTTTTTCTTCTTGCTATGTCCTTCTATCTTGAGAGTTTGAGGAGTAGTAATTCTTGCAAATGCATTACAAGATATGGTTGGATTCATTTCTTCTTTCTCTAGGGTTGGTTCTTAGCGTACATCCTCTTCTTTTGATGTTTCTTATTCCTTTTCTTCCTCCTCTTCACAATCTATGTAAAATCATTTCTTCTTAGCACACTTATGACCTTTAGTGTATTTTCTATCACAACTGTAACATAGCCCTTTTGTTATTTTTTCCTCAAATTTTTGTGGTGTCAACATTTTAGATTGTGGAAGGCTAGGAGCAACAACACTTCCATATTTATAGTGGTGAATGGTATACTTCCTTGTTTCCATAATTGTTCTTTCAATTATTCTTGCCACCTCAATTCGTTCTCTAATGAATCAGGTTCCCAAAGGCTAACATCATGTTGGATGTTATCCTTTAACGTCCCTATGAAGAACCTCATGTTGCTATTTGTATCCTCATAATGTGCTATAATTTCCTCTGTAAAAATTGACCAAGTGATAAGTGGTTTACGAGAACAAAGCCGTCGATACCATACAAACTATTTGGGTTCTAAATATAAAGTTGTGAAGCATACCTTTTGTGCGTGTTGCACATTATGCAGATCGCAATATTTCTCCATATGTAGTATCAATGTTACCGGATCCTTTCCATCAAACTTCCTCATATTGATCATTGGAATATTGTGGGTCTTCAATCTAAAGTTAGAGTCTATAGAATCATGATTCACATTTATTTTGTTCTCATCATGATTGTCATCTAATACCTTTTTTCCATTATGACTAATGTGTTGTCCTTGATGGAAACCTACTTGATGAGTTATATTTTGATGGAAACCTAATTGATGAAGATGTCAACAGGTTGTGTCAACATGTGACAGAGAGTTTGGCCAAAGGAAGAATATTTTAGAGACGGAGGAATGACAAAGATGAAGTTTCAAGAAGTATATGCAGGTTCTATGAAACAAAGCTATGTACATAAGCAGGTATAGAGAAGAAAAGGAAAGTACAATTTCCACACCACAATATTCAAAATAGCAAGGGTCTTTACCATAGTATTGAGCCTAAAAATGGATATTTTATCCTGTCAAAGAATTCCATCGACAGTAGTGTGGTTTTGACCCGTGGTATTTGATAAGGGCTAAGATATGTAAGGAGATGAAGTTCAAAGTATGTGAAGGGGTGAAAGTTTGCATATTTGATGAATAGTTAGATCTAAAGAAAGTGTGCATGTAATGGGATATTAATGAATAGTTTGTTCTGAAACTAATTATGCACCCAGGAGTTTGAAGATGGATAAGATCCAATAGATATGAAATGACTATATTGATAATGGATTGGTTTGATATGTAATATTTATGTATGACACATGTTTTTTTATGCATGCAGAGAGAAGGGTTTTTTCTGAAGATTTGATGTGCATGGAAGTCTTAAGTCAATAATAGCATATATATATGTGTGTTTGATATCCTAAATGGCACGTACGTGCATAGGCTTAATGCTGGTAAGTCACGTATTGATTTAGATCTGTATGTGGGTTTCATTCCTGTAAAGTATGTATACACGTGGAAACACTTTGTGGAAAGCACATATATAAACTAGGATTTTTCTAAAAAGGATGTTTGATTAGTCTAATCATTCGTGTTGTATTTCTTCTATCCGTTAATGAATTCTTACTTGATGATCTGGGTTTAACAATGATGATTAAAGTTGAATTGATTAATTGAAGAGTGATGATGCTACTAGCTATATGTGATTGAAGATCTATGATTATTCTATGATAATTTCATAATGATTCAGCAATTCAGGGCATAAATCAGTGTTTGCTTTAGAATAACAATGATTTAGTTTCAGGGTTCAATATTTTCAGATATATATGTGGGTATGGTTCAAGGAAGTCACGTATAGATAAAGGTTTTCTAAAGTAAAGTAGCATATATATTATGATATTTTATTGATAAGGGTTCTTAGATTATTTCAGTGAGTTGATGTAGTGTTTTGTTATAGTATTGGTATTTAGGTTACAATGATGTAAATGGTTTGGTTGGTTGAGAATAAGTTGACCGATTTGGGTCTGATTTGGTTCAGTGATTAGTTGATTCATTTGGTTCAAAGATTGAGTGACTTGTTGCAGTGATCAGTTTCATTTTTTATATTTGGTATTGGGCTTAAATGTTGGTAATAGGTCTAATCTAAAAATTTGATGAAAAGTGGCCTAAATGTTATGATGTTTTGTATCAGGTGGATCCATTGTGAAAATTTATGGAATGTGGTCCACAGTGGTGTATAGGGTTGGAGCCTTCAGTAAGGAAGTCAAAGCTTCCTTCCAATGGTAGCTGGTAAATCATATCAAGGGGTTGGATCTTCCTTCATGTGGGTGCTAGTAAACGAGATCAGGGGGTTGGAGCTCCCTTTTAGCGGGTGCTGGAGAACAAGAGGAGGTTGTAGCCTTCTACAGGTGGGTGCATGTGTGCTAGTATAAGTCTATGCCAATACAACATTGTAAGAAGTTTTTCTTAATAATAAAAGAAGACAGAGATGATGACAACGATGGTTTTCTCACGCATTGGGTTTCCACCAAAAATTCATGGTGTTCATATGTGTTTCTTATGTGTGATGCTTTATTCTATTCTTAATGCACATGGTTACTATATTTTAATGTTGATGAAGTACTAAGATACTGGTTCAAGGTAAATTTTACTGATAAACTAAGTTGACTAGATATACGCTAGTTGTCTACGTTAATGTCGTGTAAATATGTAGGTTTCTTTTAGTAAAGTCATGTACATAAACAAGAGTAAGAAAACAAAAGTTTAAGTTTTTAAATAATGATTCAGCCCCCCCACTCTTAGTATTGTTCCCAACAATTCCTATCAGAGCTAGGTGATGAGCCTCAGTATTGCAGCAAGAATGTTGCAACTCCCAAGGCTACCAACTTTAATTATCAACCCGGGGTTCGTACAAACTTGAGAGGTATGGACACTATATGTGCAACATACAACATGTCCTTCCTTATATGTCATCATGTAATGGAGTGAATGTAATACAATCAGATCCCAAACTAATTGCAGGAATGGAAATTCTAGAAATGGAAGAGAAATTAATCCTAGGTAAGAACAACAAAGTGTAATTGAAATCCTAAGAGCATGAATTCAAATAAATAGGCCTAATCTACATTGTAAAAAGTCATGTCCTAGTTGGTGTTTATTCTTTCTCAACCATTTATTTAGATCCCAGGGGTCATTATTCAACCCTAAGTGACCAAAACCAATATTTTTGAGCAAATATGGGCAAGTATATACATGCTGGAAGAGTACTATAGGAAACTACAGGATGTAATAGATTTAATACACGAAGATATAATTCATCAAATGACCAAGAAAATCAAATCAAAATTGGATGGGAAAATTTTATTTATTATATTTATATATATATATATATATATATATATATATTATAGATATAGATATATCTATATATATATATATATATTATATATTATATATATATATTATATATATATATATATATATATTATATATATATATAGATATATATATATATATATATATAGATATATATATATATAATATATATATATTAATATTATATATAATAATATATATATATATATATATATATTATTTAATTCAAGTGGAATCAAATTGATTGAATCTCGTTAGCATGTTCTAGAAAATAGTAGAAATTTATTGTTATTTGCCACAAGGGACTTCTAGAAATCTAGATTTGGGAATAAGAAAACTAATCCAAGTAGCTCAATGATTACTATGAACTTCCAAAGTTTTTCCAAGTATGAATTTATGCTTGTGATCCTGCAAAATAACTTACTTCAACCATTGAATGCAATCCTACAACAAGAAATCATTAATACTAATACAAAAATAGAGAATGATAAGAACAAGAGATACATGTGAATACGAAGTGAAATGAATAAAGGTAAATCATACAAAAGGGATATGAGGCTCTTGGGATGGTGAAGCACAAGGAAAACCAAATTCCTATGAAGGAGACCAAGATTTATAAGATTAACATGGCACCAAGCTTCATTGTTTCAATCAATACAATTACTTCCCTGCAAGAAATGAAAGTGGAGCTGCAACAAATATGAGTTCTCTCCACAAGAAGGCTAATAAAATCCATCCCTAGAGGCAAATTTGACTTGGTACTTATAAGAAATTATTAGGAAGCATTCCCCACAAAAGAAGGAATATTTATCTATCAACATCCCTTAATTAGTGGATCTCGATCCTGATACTGGGAATCTGCATTAAATGACAGTGAACACATTCCTAGATTTTCTCAATCATTGGAGCTCCAAAATATGGGAAATTATTTTATAATATCTTGTTGATTTATTATTTAATATTGATCCTCTTGTAGTAGGGAGAAAGACCCTAAATTATCTCCTCCTCCAAATCTTCATAGTATGCCAAATATTCTCACCATATTCCACAAAAATTAATAATATTAAGCACAAATATGAACATATTAAAATTAAAAATACATTATCTAATGCAAAAAAGAGAGGTTTAATGTGTTGAAGGATGGTCAAATGGGCCTTAATTTATGTCTAATTTAGAGGCCCATCATACCCCCTATAAAAGTGTTTCTCATCCTCCGAGCAACTTAGTGACCTCATTGTGCCTCATTCATGGCCCTGGTGGTCTCTCTCTTGTGCATTCCTTGGTACTTTCTCTTAATAATCTTGGTTGTAAGTTCTGCAAGGAGAAACACAAAAATGTAGTTGTTCTTTTCATGATTATTTAATAGTCTTTCAGGCAAAAAAACTTAACTTTATTCTTTGCAAGTCAACTATGTTGCCTTGTAGATCCATATCATTCATATCCTCTCCCTTGAATCCTTCATTCCATTTTCACTCATTTTTCCAAAATTGTTAGTGCATATAAACATCACAGTGTTTCTTAAGACCATTAGGTTGCCTTCTTCCCCTTATTCAAGATGGGTTCTTGAATATTTTTCAGTTTGGCAAGGTTTTCCACATCGTTTTCCAACCTTCTGTTACCTTTTTCTGCCATTTGGACACCTCTGAAACCTTAAAAAAGCCTTTAGATGAGAACTTGCACATCCTGTAGTAATTCTTGTAGTAACTACAGGAAACCATGTAGCAACCTATTTATACGTTTTTTGAGCAGAAATGATAGTCTGAGCCTAGGGTAGGTCCTCAACATGACTTCCATGCCTTTGTGCCCTTTCTATAACATCTTTTAGGCCTTGGACAAAAGCTAGAAAGATATTACAATCCTCTTGGAAAGCCTCTTTTCATCACTACAGTTTGAGTTCTATTTTGATGGTGAATGCCTTCTTGCCTTTTATTGCCTTACTGTTATCTTTTGCGACATAGATGATTTCCAAATGGCGTTAGAGTTCTCTGTTTTGATTAGGTCTTTCTTAGGCACTGCCATGTTGGGTTTTATCACAATTTGTTCCTTTCTTTCTTCTTGTAGTAACATTCTGCCTTCCTGTAGTGGTCATTCTTTCTCTTTTAGGGTCTTCTAATTGTATGGTAGTTATGAGAAATGAAGTACAGGGTTTGGAGGATCATGCTAAGGATTAGAGGGAGTAGTGTAGGTTTGTGAAAATGGAGAGGATGTCCTCTGTGTGCTTTTCTCAAGAATTTTTCATGGTGAAACAAAGTGTAGGGTTTGTTCTTGAAAACTATTATTTTTTCTTATGAAATGAGATAGATTAATGATGGATAGATAATGGATATGAAGTGGATGGAGGTCTTGGAGTGTTGTGGTGACTTGTCCTTTGCACAAATTTCTCTTTTAACTGTTGTCCCCATTCCTCTAAATCATCACCCTTCCTAATTTGGTTTTTCCACGTTGCATGAGTGAAGGAGTTAGCTGTATTAACTAGTTGAGGTGGCTGAGACGATTGACCCATCCTTAGCTTAAAAAACCTCATCTCTCATGTATTGACAACAAATTTCTAACTATAATATGCTTAAGAGAAGAGGTCAAGAATATTTCATACATGTAGCTACCATATGGTTGTTGGAGAGGCATGCATGTTTTTGTTGAGTTAATGATCGATACATGGTCCTCTAGAGGTGATAGTTTTCTTTGTTTTCTTCTGCGCAGGTCTTCATAGCTTGTTGATTCTAAACCTTTGTTTTCTAGTTATCGCCAACAAGCTATCTTAGTCAAATATGGCCTTCTTGGAGTTTTGAGTTGGGGCATGGGTGATTTTCACCTTCCCCACACTTTCCACAACTATCATACCCCTTACTAGCACTTGATTTCACCTTCCCTACCTTCCTATAGCCTTCAGCTAATTTCCTATAGAAAACTAGGACATCATGTAGTAAACTAAGACATTTTGTAGTAACTACGGGAATCCCTGCAACAACTTGTTTAAACTCATATCTCCCACATGGTTTAATGCATTGACCTGAAAGTTTCTAAGCATGTTTCCATAATCCTTATGCATCTCCCCATAAAAACATTTTGGCCAATGGATATATGAATCTCAATAAAAATTAAAAATGGTTGTAGGTGATGGAGGTCGATTTTCTAGAAAACTATGCACTAGAATTTGCTGAAATTTCTTCAGCATATTACCATCATCCATATGCATATCCACATGAAACAAATTTTCAAATGGATGCATGAATATCGAGAAAATTAAAAAATGGTTTTAGGTGATGGAGGTCGATTTCTCTAAAAGTGTGCACCGGGATTTGTTGAAATTGCTTGGGCATGTTACTATCATCCCTATGCATATCCCTATTAAAAAACTTGGAAAATAGATACATGGTTTTCAATATATGATGAAAATAAATTTATGCTCTATGTATTTTTGTTTCTTGTAGTAAGTACAGGATCTTCCTGTAGCATTTTAGGACAACAAGGAAAATGAGTGGTAAAATCTTGGGAATGATGAGTCGATGGTGGAAATAGATGAGGGTGATGGATTGGAATGACCTTGGTCCTTCTGGAGAATCTAAGGAAAGGAGGAGAAAATCCAAGTTTGACTTTGTTTGACTAGGCTTTTGATCAACTTTTATTTTGGTGGCTAACTTCTTTTTGTTGCTTGCAGAGGTTGGAGAACCTGCATTCATGAGAGAGAGATACATGGAGAAAATATTTTTATTTTTTCTTATTTTTTTTTCTTCTAGGCCTACTAGACACCTCAATGAGGTTTTCAACTAGTAGGTCTACCTAGGTGCCTCAAAGGAATTTTTCACCTAGGATCTATTCTTTTTCTCTTTTCTCTAACCCATTGACTAACTCATGGAGGTTTTATATCAATGAGCTAATCTAGGGTACCTAAAAGGAGGTTTTCACCTAAGATTTTATTTTTTATCTTATTTTTCATTTTTCATTTCCTTTCCTATCCTACTCTACTTGAAAAAGAAAAATCATTTTCAAGTGTAGGAATACTTCCGATGGAGCCACTTGCATAACTAGTTGATAGATAAAATCAGGTGTAGGATCAAAACATATTCTTTAACATGTAGCTGAATATAAGAGACCAAATGCTTTGACTTTGATGATATCAAGCATATTTGAAGAAGAGAGTATTGTTGCAACTTAGTGACTGTCTTGAACCATATTTCAATATAGTTGTGATGCCCCTAGTCCACTTGCTAATTTGGATCATCTTGGATGTCTTCTTCTTCCATGAAATTCAGACCTTCTTCCTTTTGCTGATTATTCTCTTGAACACAGAGGATCTAATGGTAAACATGAAAAAACTTTCACAATCTCTGATTTTGATGTCTGCTCTTCGTCAAGTGCAACCCATGATTCTTTGGTCTTCTCCTCTGAATGTTATTTTTTTGCATGTTGTCCTTCAATGATATCAAGAGAATCTTTTTTTGTGATACTCTTCCTGAGCTAAGATGAATACCATTTAGATCAAGAGGATATGTTTGGAAGTGTTGTACCTCAATAATGTAAGTGGGTTGAGCTACTTCATTGTGTGAGTTCAGAAATGGTGGTACAGGTAGTTCAGTAGGATTGGATATTTGAGATGGATGTGGTTGGGGTTGTGGTTCAGGTGAATGGTAGGGATAACATGGAGTTGGGTATGGAGGATATTGAGGATATTGTGGATGGCTCCCATAAGTTCCTTGCCAGCCTTGTTGACAAGATTGGTTTTGATATTGAGATGTCCAAGGTTGCTAAGGAAAGGGTGTGTTCCAACTAGTTTGAGATGGATGTGCATAAGATTGAGATTTTGAATTAGACTCTTGCATAAAATCAGGTTGAATAGGCTGACATGGTCCCCTTGGAGCTACATAACATAGTTGCATTGGAAATTGACTTGCTCCACTTTCCTCTTCATAAAATTCCTTCAACCTTGGTAATGAGGGTCAATATTCAATAGCATGTGATTCTTCATGGAAAACACAAACATCAACATCTTCTTTTTCCTCGTCTTGGATTCTTAACATTTCTACTTGTTTGGTTAGATTGCGAAGAATTTCTGTTTTAAAGTCATCAAACAGATTTCCAAGTTTAGCTTGACTTACTGATCTTGATGCTGATTTACTTACTCTTGCCCTTCCTCTTGATATGTATTTTCATGTTTCACAAATTTATTCAAATGATAATGTGTATACATCACCTCTACTCATAAGATCAAGGAGATCAATCCAGTCATCCATAATCGTTCTAAGTAAGAGGGTTTTTAGTGTGTCAAATGCTAAATGATATAGTTTTTCCCTCTTAACATTATACATGAACCTCTATATTAGATCCTCTAGACTCTCATCTTCTTTCTTATTCATTCTAAAGATTTATTCTTTAAGATCACAATATTTATATTTTTCCAAAAATATATTTTGCATCTCACTCCATGATCTTATTGAATTAGTCCCTAAACTCAAGAAACCATTTAAGAGCTCTATCCTCCAATGTTACCGGAAATAATCTCAATTTTGAGTGTTTAGTAGGTAACCATGAGATCTATAAAGGTTTTCAAATTTGAGAATGGTTTATAAATCCTCTAAACATGGACCATGAAATTTTGGAAGAAAAGATGGAGGGATGTTCTTCATGTGCACACTACCATCAGTATCTTGAATGGGAAATCTAAGAGGATCTTCCTCATTGTCATCATCTCCATCCATTTCTTCTACATTATTTGCCATCTCTTGTTCTTCTACCTGAAAACATGGATAGTGATGTGCCTCTTACTGCACCACATGATCAAATGGCGAGGTGGGTTGGTGTTGGAGAAATTTTATGTTTTTATGATTGAATGAAAGCACTAATCCAATGCACTTTTCTATTCTTGAAATGAAATATGTCTAATGCAACTTTTTGTTTTCATAAAAAGTAAAAATAAATTAATCAACTAAGGAAGAAAACAATGCATACTTTGACACCTCCCTAGAAATTACTGCCAAAATTTATGAGCCTCAGTATTGCAACAAGAATGCTATAACTCCAAAGGCTACAAACTTTAATTATCAACCTGGGGTTCGTACAAACTTAAGAGGTATCAGCACTATATGTGTAGCATACAATGTGTCCTTCCTTCGATGTCATTATGTAATGGAGTGAATGTAATAAAATGATATCCTAAACTAATTGCAGAAATGGAAATGCTCGAAATGGAAAAGAAATTAATCCTAGGTAAGAACAACAAAGTGTATTTGAAATCCTAAGAGCGTGAATTCAAATAAATAGGCCTAATCTACATTGTAAAAATTCATGTACTAATTGGTGTTTATTCTTCGTCAACCATTTATTTAGAGCCGAGGGGTCATGATTCAACCTTAAGGGACCAAAACCAATCTTTTTGAGTAAATATGGGCAAGTATATGCACGCTAGTAGAGTACTACAGGAAACTACAACATGTTATAGATTTACTACAAGAAGTTATAATTCATCAAATGACCAATTAAATAAAAACCAAATTCGATGCGACAAATTTTTTTATTAACTAGGATGTATTAGGTCTCCATTACAAGTGGAATCACTCAACAATACCTCTGTTAACCCATGCTCAAAAATAGCAGAAAATTACTAGTCTAAAATCTAGAAATTTGAGAACTTGTGAGCTGGTAGATCTATCAAATACCTAACCTAATCAAGTGAAAATTAAATGGGGTAAATTTTTTTATCAAATAGAATTTTTTTGTGATATAATTCAAGTGGAATCAAATCAATCGAATCCCATTAGCATGTTCTAAAAATAACTTAAATTTATTGTTAATTGCCACAAGGGGCTTCCAAAAATCTAGATTTGGGAATAAGAAAACTAATCCAATTAGCTCAATGATTAATATGACCTTACAAAATTGTTACAAAGATTAAACGATGCTTGTGAAACTACAAAATAACTTACTTCAACCATTGAACCCAATCCCACTGCAAGAAATCATTAATACTATATGCAGAAATAGAAAACGACAAGAACAAGAGATACATGTGAATACAGGGTGAAAGGAAGAAAAATAAATGATACACAAGGGATGTGAGGCTCCTAGGATGGACAAGATCAAGGAAAACCAAATTCCTATGAAGGATACCAAATTTAGAAGTTGAGCATGGCACCAATCTTCATTATTTCCATCAATAAATTACATCCCTGCAAGAAGTGAAAGTGGAGCTGCAAAAATACGAGTTCTCTCCACAAGAAGACTAATACAAATCCAACCCTAGAGGAAAATTCGACTTAGTACTTATACAAAATGATTAGGAATAATTCCCTATGAAAGGAGGAATATTTCCCCACCAAAATCCCTTAATTAGTGGATTTGGTTCCCAATACTAGGAATTTGCATTAAATGACAGGGAACACATTCCTATATTTTCTCAATCATTGGAGCTCCAGAATATGTGAAATTATTTCAGAATATCTTTTGATTTATTATTTAATATTGATCCTCCAGTAGTAGGGAGAAAGTCCCTAAATCATCTCCTCCTCCAAATCTTCATAATCTACCCAATATTCTCACAATATTCCACAAAAATAAATAATCTTAGGCACAAATATGCAATTATCCATAAACCTTCCTAATGAACATATTAAAGTTAAAAATACATTATCTAATGCAAAAAGAGATGTTTAATTTGTTGAAGGATGGTCAAATGGGTCTTAATTTATGTCTAATTTAGAGGCCCATCACTAGGTGTTTCAGCAGAAGCTTGATTCCTTGAATAAGATCCATTAAGATGATGGGAACGAAAAAGATAACTCAAAGGAAGCTTTTAGAAAATTGTGATAGTTACATATCAAATTTAGTGAGAGTTACATATATTAGCAACTATTCAAGTTTGGGAGAACCCCAGTTTCTATTGATCAAGAATGAAGAAGACTGTAATAAAGAATAATCAGGCATGGGCTTTTGTTCTAATTTTGATCCATTTCCCTTTCTATGAAATAATGATACTGATGGTATTTCAAATGGTGAAGAAGGTGAGTCTCATTAAGAATGTCAATTACTTATGGAAATTGAAGACAGAAGTAGTAACGAGTCTCGTGATAATTTCATGGATGCCCTAGAAGAAAAGGATATTTTATTGAAGAAATATCTCAGCTTAAGATTTGTTTAGAAGAAGCTAAATTAGTACAAGAAAATTTGAAGAAACAAATCAAAGAAAAGGAAGAGCATAATGAAAATACAGAATGCGAAATAGTATGTCTAAGGAAAGAACTTGAGAAAGAAAAAAGTATTAATCTTAGATTTGCTAAAGGATATAAAACCTTATATGAAATCATCAAAGTTTAACTATCTCCTCTTATAAAGATAGGTCTTGAATATAGTGAAGAAACATAAAATACTGTAAAGTATTCTACAGAAACAGGAAGCTATCTCAATGCAGTAAAAAGAAGTAGTCAACAACACTCTAGCCTACAACAAAAGAATAAAGGACCAAATAATTCCCATGTAAACTCTACTCAGTTCAATAAAAAAGAAAACAACTCTTGAAGGTACTATAGTTCCAAACACTTCTACTTTAATGGACAATGTTTTGATTGCCAAAATTTTGGTCATAAGGATGCTCAATGTGTTGCTTACAAAAATATCATGACTAGAGAAGCAAGAAAACAAAAGAACGAGGTTGGGGTGACGAAATACTCTTACAATGCCTTCTCTCCTCTTCAATATGAAACTAAATTCTCTTTTTTCAATAACTTTCAGCATAAAGAATCTGAATGTAGGAGAAAAGGATGATAAATACCTCAAGATATGCAAATGGAAACAACATCTAAGGTATTGAATAAGAAGACCATCGAATCTGAGAACTGTTGTACATTGATAGTGGATGCTAAAAACACATGATAGGTGATAAAGATAAGTTTATGTCTTTTAATGAAATAAGGAAATAAAAGAGTGTAACCTTTGGAAATAATTCACCTGCCACTATCAAAGGAAAAGGATCTGTTTTTCTAAAAGAAAAGGTTCAAGTTGGATATGTTTTATCTGTTGATGGGTCGAAGCATAACTTGTTAAGTGTTATCCAAATGTGTTACCAAGGGAATGAAGTTGTTTTCATATCAAAGAATTGTGTGGTTTGAAACCTTGATATAGGAAAAATTGTAATAAAAGGAACAATAACTCAAGGTAATGTCCATGTCTTGGAAGGAGTTCTAGAACAATGTTACTTAAGAAAAGATGAATAAGATTGATTGTGCCACAAAATATTGGGACATATAAGCTTCACTCAAATACATAAGTCAAGAAAGCTAGGAGAATTTTGTTATTTTCCCAACATCTCTCTACCAGAAAATACTATATGAAAATCATGTCAATTTGGTAAGAAAACAATGGAAATTCAATGGCAGTGAAGGTTTTGCAAATAGGCCCCTTGAAATAATTCATACTGATTTGTGTGGGACAATGAGGAAAAAGTCACCTAGAGGTGAAAACTATTTCATATTATTTATTTATGACTTTACTAGAATGTGCTGGATTGGTTTATTAAAATATAAAGATGAAGCATTTGACAAATTTAAATTCTTCAAAGCTTTAGTAGAGAATTAGTTACAATTAAAAATCAAATGTCTCAGATCTGACATGGGAGGAGAATTCATATTAGACAATTTTTTCGACTTTTTTGAACAACATGGCATCAAGAGGAAAGTATTTATAGTGAAGACTCCTCTACAAAATGGGATAGTAGAGAGATTGAACGAAACAATTCAACAAATGGCACGTGTCATTGTTGATGAGTCTAGGACACCTCATACCTTTTGGGGCAAAGAAACACATATAGTGGTAATTATTCCCAACAAAGCTCATATCCATGTAAACAGTGATAAAACTACCTTATGAAATTTGGTTCAGTAAACCTCCAACTATTAAGAATTTTAGAGTTCTTGGAAGTAAGTGATACATAAATAATAAGGATGATAAAATTGGAAAGTTTGAAGCTAGAGCTAATGAAGTAATTAACCTTAGATATTCCTCTAAAATGAAAGGGTATAAATGTTAGAATAACAAACTTCAAAATATTGTTGAATGCATTGACATTGTGATTGATGAAGCATCCACGGTACCAAAAAGGAAGCACCAACAAATGATGAAGATATTCCTACAACAAGCTAAAAGAATGTGGAAGAAAGAATCCATGAAGCATCAGATGAAGGAAGTTATAGTATAGAAGCACCAAAAACGACACCATCAAGGTATGTTTAGAAAAATCATCTAGAATCTGAAATTCTAGGTGATAAGGAAACTGGAGTAGAGACTAGAAGAACTCTTGTTGGAACTTCTAGTCATCTAGCCTTACTATCCACAATTGAACCACAAAACTTAAAGCAAGCTAGCAAAGATGAATGTTGGGTTAAGGCTATGAATGAAGACCTTCACTAAATAGAAAAGAATCATACATCAGAATTAGTACCTAGACCTCATGATATGAATGTTATTGGGACAAAATGCGTATTCAAAAATAAATTGAACAAGAATGGAGAAGTAATTAGAAATAAAGCAACACTCATTTGCAAAGGTTATCCTCAATAAGAAGGAATAGACTTTGAAGAAACATTTTCACCCATAGCTAGACTTGAAACCATAAGAATGTTTATTTCCTTTTCAATATTTCATCATTTCAAAGGCTATCAAATTGATGTTCAATCTACATTTTTAAATGGGAACCTAGAAGAAGTCTATATTGAAAAACCTAAAGGGTGCATTCTAGGAAAAGATGAAAAAATTGTTTGCAAACTCAAGAACGCATTATATGGGCTAAAACAAGCCCCTCGTGCATGTTATTATTGCCATATCTTCAACAACAAGGCTTCACTAAGGGGTTTACAGATAACAACCTATATATAAAGGTAGATGATGGTAAACTTTTAATTATTGTTGTTTACATGGATGGCATCATCTTTGGTAGTAATGAAGAATCCATGAGTCAAAGTTTTTCCTTTGTCATACAACAAGAATTTGAAATGTCTTTATTTGGCGAACTAACATACTTTCTTGGTTTACAAGTACGACAAGCAAAGAATGGTATTTTTATCTCACAAACAAAGTAACTCAAATAGATTCTGAAGAAATATGGAATGGAAGATTGCAAACTGGTATGCACACTAATGGTGAGAGGATGTAGTCTTAGTTCGCATGATAATTCTCTTGCAGCCAACCAACCAGAATAAAAATCCATGATTAGAAGTTTACTTTACAAGAACGAGACCATATATCATGCATGTGGTTGGGATTGTTGGATGATTCTAAGCTAATCCAAAAGAAACTCATCTTCGGGTAGTCAAAATAATATTCAAATATCTAAAAGGAACTCAAGACTTTGGTTTAAGGTATCTCAAAGATGTATATCTTACTCTTCATGCTTATACAAATGCATATTGGGCAGGAAATGTTGATGATATAAAAATCACTAGTGGAGGAGCATTCTATATGGGGTTTCACTTGGTATCATGGCTCAACAAAAAAAAAATATCATTTTCTTTATCTACTGCAGAAGCAGAATATGTTATTGTTCTGCATTGTTGCACACAACTTCTCTGGATGATGCAAAATTTGTAGGATATTCAAATCAATTGTTCTACACCCATTTCAATTCTATGTCATAATAAAATTGCCATTTGTATTTCAGAAAATCCTGTTATGCCCTCCAAAACCAAGCATATTCCAATTAAATATCGTTTTCTAAGATAATAGGTTCTTGAAAAAAAGGTCAAACTAGGATATGTTCCCTCAAAAGAACAAGTTTCTAACATATTTACAAAACCACTTCCATGTGATGCATTTGAATATCTCATAAAGAAATTAGGAATGGTCTATGCTTCATCACATTATTGATCCTAGAAGTTCTGGGGCAATAATACATATTTTTTTCTAGATGATGACTCCCACGGTTTTTTTTATATTCATGTTTCTTACGTTACTGATAGTACATCTGATGTAGTAATGCTGAATACGTACAAACATAGCAGGCTTAAGGGGGCTGTGGTTTTAAAATATTATCATTTTCCTTTTTGTACATAGATCCTATGAAGACAAGTCATGTATATATGCGAGTTCTGATCTAAACAGTCATGTATATTTTGCTATGATGAAGAAACAAGCTCCAATGTTTCTTCTCAGTTCTAGAATTGGTTGAGTGTAGTCTACGGATATGGCACATGTTCAGGGGGATAATTTTCTATGCTTCTAATATTGCAGTGTTAGCATTATATTCTTCCTTACAATTCCTTGGTACATAATCAATGGTGCTGCTACTTATGTTTCTGAGGTTCTTGATTAGTGATTAAAAAGTGCATGTTTTTGTTGACGTTGCTGTTGACAGATGCTTATGGTACAAATCCTATATGGTGTATGATAGTTACTATCATGGTCTTATTGACGTATTTGGTCTTAGCTATAAATTTCATATATGTCTCTTGATGTAAATGTCATGTAAAATACCTATGATGTCATAATTGTAATATTCAGTCATGAATGGACTATTATGGTCAAGTCATGTAATCCCATATTTTTGGGAATATGATGTAATGGCGAATCAAATATGTAACCCACTATGACTGGGTGGTTGATGTAATAATGAAGTCAAATATGTAAACCCATTGTGATTGGTTGATTGATTTAATTTTGAGTCCTTGGTGATATGAAACGTCATGCCATAGACTCATGTACTTCTTTGTATATCTTCGGCAAATTCAACATGTGCTCCAGGGGAGCATGGTTAGTATTTAGTATTCATACTCAACAAATCAGATCTACCATGCTTATGTCAACAAAGTGGGAGAAGCCTTCATTCAACATTAGTCAACCCTTTTCCCTTAATGTCAAAGAGGAAAAGAAGCTTGGTGTTTCGAGAATTCTCAGTGCTTAGCTTGACATTTTTTAAAGGTAGTTATAGGTGGTAGTGACCGAAAATCATAGTGGTTTCCATCAAGTTCAAAAGGGGAATTTTTGGCATTATGACTAATGTGTTGTCCTTGATGGAACCTACTTGATGATTTATCTTGTGATGGAAACCTACTTGATGAGATGTCTTTTGATGGAAACCTACTTCATGAAGATGTCAATAGGATTTTTTTACATGTGATAGAGAGTTTGGTCAAAAGCATAGTAGTTTAGAGATAGAGGAATGAGAAACATGAAGCTTAAAGAAGTATATGTGGGTTACATGAAACAAAGTCATGTACATATGTGGGTATAGATAAGAAAATGTGCGTATAGTTTTTGCACCATGGTATTCTAAATACCAAGGGTCTTTACCATAGCGTTGACCCATGGTATTGAGCCCAACAACGGATATTTGATCCCATCAAAGAATACCATCGACAGTAGTGTGGTTTTGACATGTGGTATTGGATAAGGTCTAAGATATATAAGGAGATGAAGATCAAAGTGTGTGAAGGGGTGTAAGTGTGCATATTTGATGAATAGTTAGATTTGAAGCAAGTGTGCATGTAATGGGATGTTACTGAATAGTTTGATATGAAACTAAGAATGCACCGAGGAGCCTTGATGATGCATCAGATACAATAGATCGGAAATGACTATATTGATAGTGGATTGGTTTGATCTGCAATATTTATGTCTCAGGCATGTGTTTTTATGTATGCCAAGAGATGGGTTTGTTCTGAAGATCTGATCTACAAGGAAGTCTTAAGTCGATAATTGAAAATCAGTCCACAGTTTTGATAACCCGAAAGGTGCATACATACATGGGCTTAATGGTGGTAAGTAGCGTATTGATTCAAATCTATATGCAGGTTTCATTACTAAAAAGTGCATATACACATGGAAATACTTTGAGAAAAGCACATATATAAGCCAGGTTTTTGGTGAAAAAGATGTCTGATCAATCTAATCAGTTTTGTTGTGTTTCTATTGTTTGTAAATGAAGTCTTACATGATGATCTGGGTTTAATAGTGATGTTTGAAGTTGAATTGATAGATTGAAGAGTGATGATGCTGCTAGCTATATGTGATTGAAAATATGTGATCATTTTGTGATAATTTTAGAATGATTTAGTTGTTCAAGGAATAACTCAGTGTTTGTTTCATAATAGTAGTGATTGGGTTTCAGGGTTCAATGTTTTGAGATCTCTATGCAGGTATGCTTCAAGGAAGTCATGTATACACACGAGCTTGCTAAAGTAAAGTAGTGTATATATTATGATATTTTATTGATCAAGATTCTCATATTCATTCAGTGAGTTGATGCAGTGTTTTTTTTATAGTATTGGTATTCTATTTACAATGATCTAATTACTTCGATTGCTTGAGAATAAGTTGATTGGTTTGGGTCTCAGTTTGTTCAGTTATTGGTTGATTCATTTGGTTCAAATATTGAGTGACTTGTTGCAATGATCAATTTCTGTTTTGATATTTGGTATTAGGCTTAAATGTTAGTAGTGAGTCTAATCTAAAAAATTCATGAAAAGTGGCCTACAATTTGTGATTTTTTGTATCTAGTGGATCCACTATAAAATTTTATGAAATGTGGTTCAGAGAGGTGTAGAGGGTTGGATCCTTCAGTAAGGAACTTGAAGCTTCCTTCCAGTGGTGGTTGGTAAATCATATCAGTGGGATGGAGCTCCCTTCCAACGGGTGTTGGTAAACGAGATCCTAGGGTTGGAGCTCCCTTCCAATGGGTGTTGGAGAACGAGAGTAGGTTGTACCTTCTGTGGGTAGGTGCCTATGTGTAGGTGTAATTTTGCACCATTACAATATTGTAATAATTTTTTCTTAATAATAAAGGAAGACAAAGACGATAGTGGTTTTCCCCCACATTGAGTTTCCACCTAAAAATCATGGTGTTCATATGTGTTTCTTATGTTTGCTACTTTATTCTGTTCTTACTACACATGGTTGCTGTATATCTAATGTTGATGAAGTAGTAACATGTTCGTTCAAGATAAAATTGATTGATAAACTAGGTTGACTGGATATACGCTACTTGTCTGCATTAAATTCGTGTACATACACATGTTTCTTTCAGTAATGTCATGTACAGAAATAAGAGTAAGAAAAGAAAATTTTAATTAAATTTTTAAATATTGATTCAGCCCCCTTGCCCACCTCTTAGTATTTTTCCCAACATTCTTGTAGCAACTTTGTCAAACCTTCCTTCAAACCTTCCATGTATGCTTTCAAACCATTCTTCAATTCTTCCATGTTCCCTTTAATTTTTTCTTTTATACCATCCATATTAGCTTCCATACCATTCTTCAAACCACTTATATTAGTTTATATTCCATTTTTGGTACTCTTTGCGTGAGTGAAATTTGTTGCACTTGGTCATGTAATTTTGATATATCATGTTCCATTTCTTCCTCTTCTTCATGCATCATAGTAGAGCTTTTTGGTTTCTAACTAGGTGTTTCCATTTTCTTGATTCAAGTCATTTTGGAACAAAATAATGATATTTATGCTTTACTATGCCCCTTGAATCACTTCAAACTGATTTTTCAAACAAAACTTATGCCAATTTAAAAACAAATACACACTACTTTCTAGCTTTAGGTCGATGTTGAATCTATTATATCTCTATAAATTCAAATCTCCAAGATTTGAAATCTAGTCCTGTGGTAGCCCTATGTCTCTTCTTTCCAGTGCCAAAATTCAGACCCAATTTGGATTCTTCAAGGTAAAGTTATGTCCAATATCCCATGATGGCCTAATTATGGACTGGTTCAGTAGAGTGAACTTGTACAGAGTTTCACATGTCACTATTTCAGCCCTAAAAAAATATAACATATACTACAGTCTGTTTTCTTGTGGTCACATTTTACAAAATTCAAATCCAATGCTGATAGAGGAAGCTTTGATGATTTTCCCAATGTCACCTATTTGAGACAAAATTATGGAGCATGCGAAAAACCTGACATCTTCAGACCATATCTCTAAAAATATAGACAACCAAAATCTGAAAATTTTACATGAACTTCATCAGGATCTAGAATCCTTGTGGTAGAAATTTCAGCTTCTGAAACTTCGTAGAAAAAATGTTATAGCAAAAATTCCACGATAGCTTGTTTTCAGCAACGAAACTCTAGAATCCAAAGCTCAAATACCGAATTTTATGCAACTAGCTCTCAAAAAGATAGATCAACGCCTTAAAAAATATCCTCTTCTAAGGGTGAACCTCCTTTACATTACATAAATGAATAGTTCCTGTATGATACAAATGACACTACCTCCTTTGTATATATAGAGTCTAAGGGGTCACAATATAATCAAAGCCTACATAACAATAATAATGTAAGGGCACAAGAATAACAATAGTGGGCTTCCATGTGGCACAATAATAACAATATGGGGACTACATGGGAACAAAAAAAAGTAATAAGGGGGCTATACTGACAATAACAATAAGGGCATACACTAGTCGTAGAGGGACCTAACATAATAACACTGAGACATAAAGATTTATGTGATTAGATAGTGAGAAATCTTCACATGATGGGAAGAGAAATCCGGTTAGTGGAAGTGTTAAAACATAATAGCAAGGATAGTGGTTAATCCTCCATTCATGAATTTCAACCTTAATAATTATATTCTATGGGGTTTTTTGTCGCTATAATAATAAAGGGTGGCTTAGATGTTATATTATTAGTATGCTAACCATTCAATATCCTTCATAACCCTTAACAATAATGTCGACTTTATAGATGAAGGTTTAGGTACTCATACTCAGGACAAGATCGCCATTCTATCATCTCTTTTGAAAAATAGAAAAATGACTCATCTCTTAAAAAGGAAATTATCATACTCTTATTAAAATCAATTTATAAAGGAGGTTCCAGCACTGTAAAGAAATCGACTGATGTTGTAATCAAAGAGATTCTTGTACTTGCGACAAAAATTCCTGCACAGTGCATAAAAATAATACTTGCACTATGCTATAAAAGTTAAAATACTATAATGAGAAATTATTCATGTACTCACACTTGTTAAATAAGGATTCTTGTACCATGGTGACCAATCAATTTTCCTTTAAAAAATCTAGCTGGATTGTATACAATTTTGCAGAGTTGGGGAACATGAATTGCTAGGATCAAGTGTTACCATGCTTTGGTCCTGGAATATACAAGACTTCAAATATGCCAGAACCTGACAAATAAGAGGGGTAAAATAAGTGTGATGGGAAGATTTCATAAGAAAGGGAAGAAAAAATCATCAGGGACACTTAGAATAAGGTGAGACGATATAGAGGGAGATAGGAAAGAAGGACAAGGGGAAAAATTAGTGGTAAAAGAGGGAAAAATAGAAATGTGAACAAGGAATTTCGTATAAAAATAGGAAGGGCATATTACATATTGAGGAATAAAGATGAAATAGAGGGAAATTCCAAAAGAGGGAAAATAAGAAAGGCAAAGTATTCACCTTGAATAGTTGATGCCTTTACTAAATAATGTCATGACTTGTGTAAACCAATTAAGTGCAGTTAGACTTTTTATGTCACCTGCATAAAATTTATCATGTTGCTTGCTTTGAACTTTAATAAGGGCGTAGTTTAAAGTTCCCGTAGAAACCTACTTCTCAAAACAAGTTATCCATTCATTCCAACTCAAGTGGCATCTAATTTTATTAAAAGGGAAATTGTTTGCTAGGAAGTTGGTTTTGAAGAAGACTATGCCAACAATCTGGTTTTCAAGGTCATGTGTTATTATTGTTATTATATTTTTTCATTATTTTTTTCATTTATGATTTTTTTAAATAATTCAGAAAAGAGAAAATCAAAATGTACTCATAATAGGTTGGTAGTCTCCCTTGCCTACCATCTCCAAATATAACTATTTTTGGACTTGATGCATGAAATCTTTCTTAGTGGTGGGCTAAAGATATATCCTAAGCCTATGCCCACTCACTCAGAAAATAGTTCCGTATCCATCAATGGTTTGTATCTCTACTACTCCATTCTCAAAAAAATTGACCACTTCGTAAGGCCCAAGCTAGTGTGTATGAAGCTTCCCCTTAAAATTTTTAAACTTTGAATCATAGTGTTATCACCAAAAAATTATCACCTAACCATTTCTAACTAGGTGGATTGAAATACATGATGTGGATTTATTTTTACCATAGTAAAATCACTTTCACTGTGGAAAATAATTTAGTAAACCACTTTTCTTAAATTATTTTTTGATTTAAATAAAAAATCCCCATCAAAATAATTAGATAAATCATTATTTATTTAATTTTCTCTAGGAATTTGTTATCGGGAAAACTAGTGTCCATTTAGAGCTGTTAGTCCCAATAAGACGGGTAGCTATCTTAGAAACAAACAAACTAAAGTTACTTGCATTTTCCTTTATGAGAAGTAGATGAGAGAGAAGCAGAGGAGTACCAACCTCAGTCTTTTCGCTTGGCTCC
>APFE031202438.1:10983-37634 GCA_000404065.3 Pinus taeda
GACATAAATATCAAGTCTCTATCTTGACTAGCACTAAATATTTAATGGATATTTTGATATAAAATGCTTACCATGTACCAATTGATTATTTATAATTAAATTAAAGGAGATGTGTCATTCCTTCACTACTTGTCATAAATTTAATATGTGACACTTAAAAAATATTAATAACAAAAGAAAATTCACTGTGGACCACTGAAAAAATATTCTATTATATATATATATATTATATATATATATATAGAGAGAGAGAGAGAGAAGAGAGAGAGAGAGAGAGAGAGAGGTCTTTCCAATACAAAGGCGACTTGTATATATTATATAAATCAATTGAAAATAAAAGAAATTCTTGTGTTTTTAAGAATTCTATATGATTACTTTATATTGAGGAAGGGTACACACAATAATTAATATAAAATATATTACCTTTTATTCTTTATTTATTTTTTAACAATGAGTATATTTTTAGATTTCATGAGAGAGAAAATCATTAGTGCAATGATGCTAATTAAGTGGTTGATAGATATTAATAAACATTAATCCATGATAGAAATGAAAAACATTTACATTATGATATCTCTTACATTATTAAAATAAATAATAATAGTAATTAAATTATAACTTCGTTTTTTATTATTAACTACAAAAATATTTCATAAATATGTAGTAAAGATTAAATCCTTATCATCCATCTATTAGTCATTGATAAATAACTTAAAATTATGGAATCTCTATTTCAAAATAGAAACACAATAATAATAATTAGATATAAAAGATATTTTTTATTTGTAAATAGACTTTCTCACAATATCGTGGGCCACTACTATGACTTATCAATGTCACATGCCCAAAAACCATACATCAAGTTGTAATCAAAATCTTATATGTATGTAAGTAAAGGTAGACAAAGTGGTTGAGGAAAGCTATAAACTTCCTCACCGCTCTCGTATGATTCCCCAAAATAACATGCTTACCTTGTATTGATTAGGCGTAGCTAGCCCCCAACATGTTTTCAATTTGTACATCTTGACTCTTGCTTACTCATTGGATCATTACATTAGAAGAAGAAAACAATCTCATATATATATAGGCATAACTGTATTTGACATAAATATCAAGTCCCTATCTTTACTAGTACTAAATATTGCATGGATATTTTAATGTAAAATGCTTACCATGTACCAAGTGATTACTTATAATTAAATTAAAGGAGATGTGTCACTTCTTCACTGCTTGTCATAAATTTGATATGTGACGTTTAAAAAATATTAATAACAAAAGAAAATTCAATGTGGGCCATCGATAAAATATTTCATTATATATAGAGAGGGGGAGAGAGAGAGAGAGGGAGAGAGGTGCTTCCAAGACAGAAGAGACTTGTATATATTATATAAAGCAATTGAAAATAGAAAACATTCTTATGTTTTTAATAATTCTATATGATTACTTTATATTGAGGGAGATGACACACAATAATTAATATTGATTTATATTAGTTTTTATTCTTTATTTACCGTTTTAACAGTGAGTATATTTTTAGATTTAATGAGACGAAAAATAATTAGTGAAATGATGATAATTAAATGGTTGATAGATATTAATAAAAACTAATCCATGATAGAAATAAAAACATTTACATTATGGTTTTTCTTACATTATTAAATAAATATAATAATAATTACGTTACAACTTCATTTTTTATTATTAATTACAATAATATTTCATAAATATGTAGTAAAGATTAAATCTTTATCATCCATCTATTAGTTATTCATAAATAACTTAAAATTATGGAATATCTTTTTAAAATAGACACACATAATAATAATAATAATTAATTATAAAAGATATTTTTCATTTGTACATAGACTTTTTGACAATATTGTGGACCAATACAACGACTTATCAATGTCACATGCCAAAAAAACCATAACTCCATTTGTAATCAAAATATTATAAGTATGTAAGTAAAGGTAGACATAGCGGTTGAGGAGGGTTATTAACTTCCTCACCGCCCATGTTTGATTCCTCGAAATAACATGCTTAGCTTGTATTGATTAGGCGTAGTTGGCCCCAATGAGGTTTCACTTTGTCCATAGTCAATACATGACATATCGGCTCTTTCTTAGTCATTGGGTCATTACTTTAGAAGAAGAAATCTCTCTCTCTCTCTCTTACCTTGTACCAATTGATTATTGATAATTTAATTAAAGGATATATGAAATTCATTCACTACTTACATAATAAAAGGGAGACATATCATTCCTTCACCGATTATCATAAAATTGATATGTGACATTTAAAAAATAGTAGTAACAAAATAAAATTCAATGTGGGCCACCAATAAAATATTTCATTATCTATATATTATATTATATATATATTATATATATATATATAGAGAGAGAGAGAGAGAGAGAGAGAGAGAGAGAGAGAGAGGAGAGGTTGCTTCCGAAGACAAAGGAGACTTGTATATATTATATAAATAAATTAAAACTAAAAAAATTGCTAATGGTTAAAGTGTTTCAAGTAGTTTATCTATACTAAGATTTGACCTTTTTGGGTATATTGTTTAGTCAATTTCAATTTCAATTTCAAGATATATAGTCTACATATTTCGAGTTCCCAAAGGGATTTTCAAGGTGTTAAATCCATTTAAAATGCAATTTAAAAAACGAAAAATTACAATCCCATGAACGATTGTGTAGCCAAAACATATTATTATCACATTGATAAAAATGAAGAAGTCTTGTGATTCCTTCCTTGCTTAGCAAGTTTAATTGCAATTTCAAGATATATAATCTACATAATTCGAGTTCACAAAGGGATTTTCAAGGTGTTAAATCCATTCAAAATTCAATTTAAACAACGAAAAATTACAATCTCATGAACAATTGTGTAGCCAAAACATTTTATTATCATGTTGATAAAAATGAAGAAGTTGTGCAATTCCTTCCCTGTTTAGCATGGAGTTGATATTTATATATATATATATATATATATATATTATATATATATATATTTATATATATAGGTTGAAACAATCAAAGTAAATCCATTTTAACCTTACATCAATAACGTGTTGAGAGGGATGAAATCCCTTGAGTTGCAAACTTTTCTTAGAGTTTTTTTTATGCAACCAACATACAATTAGATAGATCAACAAATTAAAAAGTATTATCTTCACAGGGGAAACCTCCTTTACATTACTTAAATGATCAATTCTTCGATCATTCAAATGAAAAAACCTCCTTTCTATATATAGGAGTCTAAGGGGTCACAATATAATCAGAGCCGACATAACAATAATAATGTAAGGGCACAACAATAACAATAGTGGGCTTCTATGGGGAACACTAATAACAATATGGGCACAATATGGGAACAACAATAAAAGTAAGGGAGTGGCACTCACAATAAAAATGACGGAATACACTAGTATTATATGGACCTAACATTCCCCTCTCTTTCAAAAAAGTGTTGTCCTCAACTTTTGAGTAGTTCTAGATGCTTCTATATAAAATTCTCATCCTCCCATGTGGAATTTTCAGCAAGTAAGTTCTTCCACTTGATGAGATGCTCTGAAATTGATTGATTTCATAGCTGTCGAGTTCTTGTTTCCGTGACCACTTCAGGTTCCAATATGATTTTTCCTTCCTCATCACTTGTTCTAACAATATTGTTTGAACTAGGAGCTTGTCACCTACAACCTTCTTTAAGCATGAAACATGGAAAATTTGGTGCACTTAGGAAGATGCGTGAAGCTCCAATTTGTATGCCATAGTACCAATCTTTTGCAACACCTTGTATAGACCATAATACTTTTGTGATAATTTATTATCCTTCTTAACTTCCATGAGGGACATTTTTTTGTATTGTTTTATCCGTAGAGGTACCCAATCACCTACATCAAAACTTATTTCGTTGCGATGTTGATCTGCTTGTTGTTTCATTCTATTCTGCGCCAAAGTGAACTTATCCTTTAAGAGTTGGAGAACTTGTTATTGATGCTTGATGTGATCTTCCATTGCTTGAAACTTAGAATTTTCTCTTCAAGATGATGTGATGGACTGTGGATAATATCCATAAAGTGTCAGAATGGGGTTGTTTTTGCTACAGTATGGAAGAAAGTGATATACCACCATTCAACTAGAGATAGCCCCTTAACCCATTGCGTATGTTTATCATATATAAAGCAACGAATATATCCTTCCAAACATTTGTTCACTATCTCATTTTTCCCATGAAATTGAGGATGATAAGATGAGCTATGAGCTAATTGAGCACCTAGAGAAGAAAATAATTCCATCCAAAAACTTTCAATGAAAATGGGATCTTTATTGCCTAAATTAATCTTTTGGTTTCCATGTATCTTTTGAATTATTTTCGTAAATGCAATAGAAATTGTACTCACTTTAAATGGATTAGATAATGCACGAAAATGTGCACACTTAGTAAGTCCATCGACTACCACCATGATGACACTCTTTCCTTCGGACTTGGGTAAACCTGTGATAAAATTCATTGAAAACTCCTCCTAATTTTGACTTGGAATGGATAAAGGTTGTAACAAACATGGGGTCTTAATTATCTCAAGATTATTTTGTTAGCAAAAGAAACATTTTGCCACAAAATTTTGAATATCAGATTTACGGCCATCCCAAAAAAACTCCTTTTTAACCCTGTGGTAAGTTTTAAAAAATCTTGAGTGCCCTCCTAAGGGAGCGGTGTGCAATTCTAGAAGAATGTTTTGTTTGAGTTGTGAATTCTTACAAAGTTTTAAGCAATTTGTGTACCATAATGAAGCAATTTTCCAGCTAAATGTATCATATATACTGGGATCTTGATGTAACTTTTGAATGAGTTCCCACACTTCTTTTTCATTCTTCCATTCATCTCTTGCTTCAGTTATCCAATCTTGTTGGATAATAGAAATGGCACAAAGCAATGCTTCCACATCCTCATCCATTCTTGAGAGTACATCTGCAACAATATTTTGCTTCCCTTTTTTGTGGATGATTTCAAAGTCATAACCCAACATCTTTGTCACCCATTATTATTTCTCTTCTGAATATAATTTTTGTTCTAAGAAGTATTTAAGGCTATCATGATCTGTTTTTACCTTAAAGTGTCTTCCAATTAGGTAAGGTCAGCATTTCTGAAGTGCATGCAGTATTGCCAACATTCCCTTCTCATAAATAGTTGTGCAAATACTTTCCTTTGATTGGAAGACTTTCAAAAGAAATGGGTCTTCCTTCTTGCATTAAAACGAAACCAATTCCATTTCTTGAGGCATCACATTCCAAAATAAAGGTTTTTGTGAAGTCTGGCATAGCTAAGACCGATGCTTGGCACATTGGCTCTTTAATATGTTCAACACCTTAGTTGCTTCTGGAGTCCAAGAAAATGCATCTTTCTTCAATAATTTTGTTAGAGGTGTTTCTATTCTCCTATAATTCTTAACAAACATGCGATAATACCCTGTCAACATGAGAAATCCTCACAGATGCTTTATGGATGTGGGGATTTTCCATTTCTTAATGGCTTTAATTTTTCTAGGGGCTTCCTTAATAACTTCATGAGATACAATATGGCCCACATATTCCACCTCCTATACTCCAAAGAAAAATTTGGAGGCTTGCATATAGTTGTTTCTCCTCCAATAGTTTGAGCACCCTGTCAACATTGTTACACTGAAATTTGTCACCATGACTATCTGCAGTTAATATGGCTCCATCAATAGTCATATTATCCTCCTTGTCAAGCCTCATACCTCTGCTCTTCATGTCAAACTTCAAAAAGAGAGAAAGTCACTTAAAAACATGTTTATCTCTGGGTACGCAGGTTCTCTCTACCTTGCCTGCGTGTACGCACTCCAAACACAATGTACCTGCGTACTTGTACGCTCTGTAAGCCAAAGGTTGGGTGCATACCCCTGTAAAGGTCAAAAGGCACGATTTTCATCTTTAAAAAGTTACTTGTGGTCACTTCTAGAGCCTTCTAGAAGAGTGTTTGACGTGTATTGAGCGCCTCCAGATGGTTCATGCATCCCTATGATAGAGGACCTTATCCCATCAAGAGAGGAGCTACCCCATCCAAAAGAGGGAGTATCCCATTGATGTTGGAACTGAATAACTTCCTCTAGAACACTATAAATACAGGCATTGGGCCAAGGGAGGGGAGGTTGAAAGCTGAACATTCCAAAGGGTAGATGCTGCTGGAATTAGGACTTCCATTGTAAGCTTGTGAGGAGAGATTACCATCCTTTCTTGTTTCATTTGGAAGTGGGTGAGCTTGTCAAAGTAGAGGAAAACTCTTGCTGGACCCTGGGAGGAACTTGCACAACACCAAGGCTCAGGTTGTAATGGTTCCTTTTGTTTCCTTAATACAAATAAGTCCATTCTTCTCAATGATTTGTTGTTAATGAATTGTTTCATATACTCCTTGGTCTATATGTTGAATATGCTTTGTTTTATTGAATATTCAGGTGTTATGTAATCGTTTGACTGTTAGTGTATGCAGGTCTTAAAGTGAAGGAGGAGCTCATCTGGATCAGCAAGGCTGGACTGCTACAACAAGCGTTGGATTTGAGGTAGGATCGAACAACACTTGGTTTCTCATAGGATAATATATGTTTAGAGAAGGATTGCTCTTGTTTGTTTTGTTTGTCACTAGAGAGTCTTAGACTCCTAGGGAGGTTAGGTTTGTCCGCAAAAATAACTCTTTCCGCATGTCAAGGTGACAGGGCCGAAAAGCTACAGGAGGACAGAGCTACACAGACACATCATTCAGTAGTTATAACAAAGTGTTCAACCGACTCAGTGAGCTCCAAAGATCAAAATCCTCTGACAGGAGTAAAGAGCATTTATGTTGTATTAAAGGCTGTAATAACTTCTTATCTACTATTTCTGTACGAGCTAATAAAGATATTTTATTTCTCAGATGACTCAATGCCTGAGATATTTTGTATGAAACACTTCTATATATTCCCCCTCGCATTAGATAGCAAGGGTTGGATGTTGGATGTAATTGATATCTTTGATATAGTTCTTTCAATGTAAATTCTCAGAGAAGTAATACAAAGGCGGTGGAATTTCCAAAGCTCTGTGTGATCTAATGCATTGAGGTGTTTAACTGAATGTTACAAGATTCCTACGTATTTCATGGCACAATAAGTTTTCCTTACAACTCTTTGTTTATGTGTTTTATCATCTTTTCATATCTCTTTCATGTTTCTGTTCTTTACAGTGAATGGCAAGGAAAAAGAATAGTTCTATGACTTAACCACAGATTACCCTGAACTCAATCTAAGCTATTTTAAGTGTTTTTCTTCAGTTATAGCAATCAAGGTGTAATTCTTAATTGCTACCCTTTCATGCTATATCTTTCACAATGATTATTGTTTCAGGAATTCAAGTTTGCTCCTGAGGAATATATCTATTTCCCACACCTCAGCTTAGTGTAAAATTCTCAATTGCTTTCCACTAGTTGTTCACATTCCACCATCATAATTTCAAGTTTGTTTCATAAATTATTTAAATGGCCCTATAACTCCAGCTGCTCAAACTCAAGATTTCAAGAGACCAGTAGCCCCAGACTCCATTGCCCAATGGACTAACATTATCTGCAGATCTCCATTTTAAGTACAGAAAAGCACCCTTCCAACCAAAAACCTAAATCAAAATCCTCATTTCATAACTAGCCTAAAATCTCCACAAAACAGAGACAAACCTTAAAGAGAGAGCCCTCTCTGATTACAGTTGGGCTAGAAGTTGTAATCCAAAGATTGGTTAGTGGTTACCCCGACCGTATTCCCTTGGGAGTCAAAGGGAAGAACCTGGGTGTTAACAGAGTCAAGGGGTTGTCCGCCCAAAAATAATATAGAATAATAGGAAGTAAGTCAGTCTGCCCATGGTCCGCAGACCATGGGAATGTATAAATAGAATGAGGCTCTAAGGGTAAAAAGTAGTTTTTTTGGACTAGATCTGATGTATTATGGGTTGGTGAAAGTAATTAGAGTTCTACATCTGTAAGTTCGAGTCAATGGTGTTAGTGGGTAGATAGAGGCTCCGCAGCTATGTGCGCGGACCTCTGTAGCTGTGTGCATAGGACAGAAAGAAGATTGTACAGAAATGAAGATATTTATAAAGATAAGTTGTTTATGAAATATCACAGATCTATTGTATTTTGGTTCATGCATCTGTCATACGAGTTCTTTATATGAGTTTATGTCTTTAAAAAGAATTATGTTTGCAGCATTGGGTTTTATTCTTAAATGTTTGCTTAAAGGCTATAACAAGAAGATCATATCTGTAATAATTTCATTAATAAGGAATTACACCCACACAGACCTACGCAGAAGCTCGATAATAGTACTGAGTTTTTTTCCACATAATGGTTCGCAACCCCTCCAGACCACATCAAGACATCCCAAGGGTACAAAAACTTGGTTCCAGCGCCCTCCCCTACTACCTTGGGTGAGAGTTCAGTCCACGTTCCATGAGCTATCTTCGAAAGGGCCGGTAGCTGCAGGATTTGCTTGGCTAATCACTCTTCTAAACCTAGGTCAGGGCCCAATAAGCCAACACATCAGCAACCCAAAGGATCCACGTATAGGTAGATGGGCTGATTTGATGACGAGACTAGGGGGTGGTGAGGTCCCTGGAACAAATTTTGATGATGAGTTTTTCCTTTCGTGGGAACAACAATTCATTGCCATCGAGGACTATCCCTATGGAAGTATGGACTTCAGAGAGGATCTAGATCTAGTGCTTCCACCAGATGTTGCATGGGGTGCCATATCAATATCACTATGAAACCTATAGACAAATATGCACAAATATATACAATATTTACAACCAATAAAATGCTAGGAAAAAACCTAGGCATAATACTTTTTAAGAACTTTTTAACAATAAAAGGACTATACCACATGGGTTTAAACTTACCTGCACCCAAGGCACCTTTGTCTTGGTCATAGATTATCACAAGGTCACCTTCAGAGAAAACTCTAACTCACATCCTTATCATATTGGACTTCCACTCCTTTTTTATGAGCTTCATTAATTGTGGTAGCATCTTGACACTGCTCATCAAGATGTTCCAAATGAATGAGGCATTCTTCAATACTAGAAGTGTCTGGAATAAGTTCAACAACTAATTTAAGAGAAGGAATTTCACATTCCATAGGGAATATTGATTCCAAACTATAAACTAGTTGAAAAAGAGTGAAACCCATAGTGGTATTAACCGACATCTGGTATGCCCAAAGCACAGGATATAACATGATATGACAATTGGATCAAGCCTTATTAATTGTCCTTCGTAGGATAAATTTGAGGGATTTATTCACAGCTTCCACCTAACCATTGCCCTAAGGATAGTAAGGATACAAATGCTTCTATCAGAAAACCAACTTGAGATCCAATTCAACCATCATCTTGTTCTGGAAATGACTACCATGGTTAGTGGCAATATCCTTTGGAATACTTGGTTGAAAAGAAACAGACATGTCTTTTCACCATCATTCACTACAATAGCCATAGCTTCGTCCCACTTGGTAAAGTAGTTCACTGCAACAATAATATACTTATGACCCTTTGTTGAATGTGGGTTACAAGTTGTAAAATTAATGCCCCACTTCATGACCAAACCAACAGTAGGAAAAAATGGAGTTGGATGAACGTGCATTTTCTAAGTGTAAACCTAAAAAGGATGGCATTTTTTGACAGCTTCAACACAATATTTCAAAATCAAACACCAAAAATACCCTACATGCAAGATTTTTTTGGCTATAGAAAGCCCAGATAGAGGACCACCACAACCTCCATTGTGCCAATCATTCAGCACGAACTCATCTTCTTCTAAGGTTAAGCAATGTTTAAAAATTGAATCAATCGCGTGGCGATATAAAATGTCACCAATAATAACATAACTTTTCGCTAAGTGATGCAATTTTTTTCGCTCATCCTTTGAAAAAGAGGAGAAACTTTGAAGTCTAAATATATATAATAATATCTCCATACCAAGGATCTTGTGAAGAAATAAGAAAAATATGCTCATCAGGGAATGATTCCTCATAAACTATTTCTTCTTCACAAGGAAACTCTAAAATTAATCCTGCAAATACTAACAATTTCTTAGATTTAGCTGACAAGAACTCAAGATCAAACTCTTGTAGAATAACAATCCATTTGTTATATTTCCCCCCAATCACTCACCTACTGAGAACAAACTGAAATGGATTGACAGCCGCCAAGACACAATTTTTCCTAAGCAAAATATAGTTTTTAAGTCACTGGACAGCATGAACAATTGCCAAAGCTAATTTTTCTACAGGAGAATATTGTTGTTCAGGACCTACCAAGCCTTGGCTCAGATAATAAATCACATGCCCATAGAGAGGATCATCTCCCTGAACCAAAGCCATACCAATGGTTGATTCTGTCGTAGCGAGATATAAGAGAAAATCCCTACTATAATCAGGTGGACTCGGTAATGGAGCAGAGGTCAATTCTTTTTTCAAAGCATCGAATGAGTGCTAAGAGAAATCGTCCCACAAAAATGAAACTCCTTTTTTTGTCAATCGCATAAATCCATTTGTAATATCAACATAATTAATGATAAATCTCCTCAATGAACTGGCTTTTCCTTTGAGACTTTAAAGTTGATGGATGGTAGACTGGGGAGGCAACTGAAGTATTACCTCAACCTTGAAAGGATCTACACAAATCCCTTCAGTAGATACAATGAATCCCAATAATGGACTGGATGTGACAGTGAAAATGAATTCATTTGGATTCAGCCAGATTTTGTAGAAACGACATCGCTCAAGAACCAATTGAAGATGATGATGCTAATCAATTCTCTTTTGAGAATGAGCAGCTAGGTCATCCAAATAAGGTTCAAAGATATGTTTGATATCATGGAAAGCGTATGACATGGCTCGCTGAAAAGTAGCTCCAACATTTTTAAGTCCAAAAGGCATCTTCTTGTATGCAAAAGTACACCAACAGCAGATAAAAGTTGTCTTATGCTGATCTTCAGGACAAACAACAATCTCATTATAATGCGAGAAACTGTCCCTAAGCGAGAAAATCATATTTCCTACACATTCACCGATAATATGATCAATAAATGGTGTGGGGAAATTATCTTTAGGGCAAGCCTGATTTAAATCCCTAAATTCTATGCATACATGGAGCATTCCTTGCTTTTTATTAACTAGGACTGGATTCGAGACCCACTCAATCAACGAAACAGGGTATAAAAAACCCTTGAGGAGATTTGTAACCTAAGATTTGATAGTTGTTGCTTTCCTAGGGTTTACCGATTGAAGCTTTTGTTGTATAGGTTTCTCATTCGGGTAAGTATTGATCTTGCTAGAATATTGATGGATCAATTCCATGGATTTCCTCATAATACCAAGAAAACACATAACATAATTCTTTAAAAAGATCGATATGGATTTGAATTTCTTCAAGGGAGAATTTGGCTCTGATGAAAATATTCTCGATTATATTTGGATTCCTAGATATGTTCACTGGAATATTTTTTGAAATAACAGACATGTTTCCTTCAAAAAAAATTGTGCTAGAGCCAAAGGGTTTAAAAATATGTGAACATCACCAGTCAACTATGGACTAGACAAACTTGATTCTACTTCATGTAAGTCTTGGATAAAATATGATCGATGATGCAAAACATCCAACGTTCTTTCTATACCCGTCATGGATTCTATGATTACTTCCTCAGTTTTTAAAATAGTATCAAGGCAATCCATAAAAGAATTAGAGTCAAGAGTCCAAGTTGGAGCCACATCTCCTTCCAATTCCTCCAGTGAAAGAGAAGTAAGATCAGAATCTGCAGTGTTAACAATAAATTGATAAGAAATTTTAGTTGTAGACATACGATATGTCATTCCACCCACTTCCCATGCTTCTAATGTGGTGGTAGAAGAGGGTAAGGACCAAGGATCTAAAAAATAATTAGTTCTAAAAAACACTCTCCGAGAAGGGTCTTGGATGATGAAATGGAATTTATTCGAGCAATAGGAGAAGGAAGATAAAAAATACCCATAAATGAGGAATACACTCGAACTCTTAAATTCTCAACAGGTTGCTTGGGATTATTCACCAAAGAAATGGAGGAATCAAATGATACATTGGATTCTTTTGGAGAATAGTACATCTGATCCATAGTAACAATTCTCCCTTCATGGGGAAAGCATAGGATGAAAAATAATGATGATACAACGACATCCATTTCATAAATCAAGTTTCATCCCAATTTAAGATTATAATCCAAATTTTCATTGACTATTTCCACCTCTATATTGAACACCTTACCCCCAACACAAATGGGAAAGGCTAAATAATTTCGTGTAGCCTATCAGAATGACCATCAAATGTAGTCAAGAGAGTAGGTGAAGGAACAAATTGAGGAGATTCGATAGCTTTCCAACATGCAATAGACATGACACATGTGGAAGTTCCCTCATCAACTATAGTTCAAAAGATATTAATCTTTTGAGATGTAGATTTAATTTGAAAATCCATGTGATGAGGTATTCTCTTCTTAATATTTGACATGTCAAATATAACAATAAGATATATTTCCAATCTATAGCCCTGATCATGGTGAGTAGCGCACTCCTTTATGTCAGACAGGACTGGAGTACCTCTAATGTAGACATTGCACAAGGGCTTTGATCCATATCTTCAACAATGGAGTAGTCATGGGCATCCCTGGCACTAGACTTAATCGTTGAATATTTTGCAGAGCCTTTCAGCATTCGAGGTATAAACTCAACTATGGGCCTCTTAATATGGAGCGGCTATGAAACATTGGGAGTGGCCTTAGCCTTAGAGGATTCTTGTTCACCATAATCATGTGATCTTGTAACAAAATTGACATGAGTATTCATCATATATACATTTGATGGATTTTCCCCTTCCTGGTTGCCCCCTATGGGGTTTCCAGTATTAGCATTTGTGCCAGCAAACATTTGTTGCCCTTGGGGAAAATAGTTAGTTAGAACTTCCTGGGAGCTAGAAGAACCCTGATGCACTAACAAGCATTGAGCATCATAAATCTTAGGGAAAAGATGAGTTAAATGGTATCCATTGCATAAATATCAAGGGAACTTAACTTTCTTTTTAGACTCCTTTTTACGCTCCCTAGTATTATTACTGGCATTGTTTGTATTACCCTTCTCATCATTATCTTTCTTCTTACCTCGACCCTTCTTATTCCCATCATATTGTTTATTTCCTTTGCGGTTGGAAGATTGGACAGAATTAATAGCTAAAGGTTAAGAAGGTATAGACACTAAAGTGAACACCTAAATTGGAGAAGCAGTTTGTAAAGACAATTATTGCACTTGAATTAGAAGGTTAGCTATAATACTATCAATCGATCTGATAATTCCATTGGCATGGGGACCTGCTTCAGCTTATCTAAATCTATCTTGGATTGGTGAGCATTAGGAAAAATCTTCTCAAGAATCCCAGACTAAGAATATATAGTTTCTAATCATTGGGCTCTAAAGATAGTTTGTTCTTTGATGAACACTCCAGAGAGCGATACATCCATAGAAATTTATGGTTGTAAAGATTTTAAAAACCATTTCAGAAGTAATTCATTAGGAATATAGGCTTTGATGAGCCTATTCCTTCTCCACCATTCTTGATTATGGTAAAAAATGTTGGTTGTTGTATCTTGTTGGAAGGTGGCCAATAGCTCAGTTCTAGCATCATACCAAATCAGAAACTCAAAATGGTTCAAAAACATAGTAGCCAACTCACCAAACAAAGAAAAGGTACCCCCATTAAGCTCTATATACCATTTAGTAGCATTTCTAGTTAAGTTTCCCTTAAACAATCTCAACCTGATTGAATCATCAGTTACGGAGTTAGATGAACACCATAAATGAAATTTTGTTATATGGTCAGTCGAATCCTCCCTAGACTTTCCTTAAAATTTTGGAATATCCTATGGAAGTTTGGTAGGAACCAAAGGCCATGTCGGATTATATCGGATGGGATCATTCGTCAATTTTAAGAGATCTAGCAAATTTAGGGTTTCCAGGAATGGTAAGCACATAGGAGCTTAAGAATTCCCCTCACTATGAGATAGATTCCCAACAATCTGAAAATAATATCCTCGATTTGTAGAGGCACTAAGCTCCTAAGGATTTATCCTAAAAGAAACTAAAGCATAAGGAATATTTAACATAAGCAGAAATATTTCCCCCAAGTGAAGTATTAAAAGGAGAGGAGAGCCCTTGGTAAGGGTTCCATGCATTAGCAAAGGGACAAAAAACCTGAAAGAAACTTATGGAGGAGTAAGGCATGTCCCCCTATTGACCAAAAGAAAACTGATTCCTGGTTCCTAAACCACTAAAAGTAGGGTTAGTCCACCCTTGAAAAGAATTATAACTTTGACCTTGAGTGGAAAAAAGGAAGAGATCCTAAAGAAGGATTAGAATGAGTTATGTGACCACTTCCTAAAGGAAAACCATGAAAATATTATGAACCACTAGCCATAGAAGTCATGGTTGTGGAGACAATGGATGGTATGGATAGGGGAACCTAGGGAATGGTACTAGAAGGCATCCCAAAGGAGAAGGAACCAACGTGGGAAGAAAACGCCTAGTTGCCCCCTCTCAAATATTGAATGCAAATAGATCCAAATATTGCAATACTAGGAGTGACAGTAGATATGTCAATAGTACCTCTTCCTTGAACTGAAAGAGGAGTATGCTCACTAGTATCACTCATAGTCGAGTCTGTGCTACTAGCAATGGCCATCGAAGGAAAAGGATGATAAAAACCAGGACTTGCTAACCTATGAGTCAGGGTCCCAATGTACAAAAGAACCGTCTAGATATTTAGGAGGAAGAGGTGAAGAAGGAGCCACAAGTGACTTAGGAATCTCTTCAAACTCAACTTCATCTTCTAACTAGAAGAGGACCCTAGAAAGGATAGGGGTATCCCTATCCAAATCATGACTTGTACTAGGTCTACCTTGTGAAATTATAGCCTGATGTGAAGGCTCAATCTCTGATGCGTTCACTGCTACTAATTGAAAATCACTAGCATAATTACTCCTACACCTTCTAGAAGAAGTCTAGACACTCATAGGTGAGAGGCCACAAAGCCTCTTGGACCAATGAATTGTTTGATCTGCTATTTTTAATTATTCTGAGAACTTGTAAAGACTTGAAAAATTATAAAGTTATGGCAATCTAGGAGCAAACAACACTCACTAAATGTCCCTAAAGATACAATCAATCAAGCTACTTTCGGGTATTTCTACTCCAGGTAATTAGGAATGGAAACCAAAATACAAGAAAGTGATATCAAGGACCTTTCGAAGATAGTTCGGGATAATGAAAGTCCAAGCCTACCAATGAAGGTAACAGAAATAGTTACACTAACCTCCTATCAAAACCCTTTGTCTGTGCAAGTAAGAAAGCTTCACAAGGGCACCCTCTAGAAGTAATAATGAGAGTGATACAACATCTGCCTCAGGTGCCATGGGTATTCCCCCTTGCAGTCACCTATGTGGTCCCTAGGAAAGGCAACTATGGTCACCAGTTTGTATCGGAAGTCGAACGGAACAATATTTGGTCAGGATCCAACAAGTCGGAGAGGGGGTATCTTTCTTTCCTGTCTTCACTCACCCTCGTGCTTAACTCCTAGAAGAGAATACATTTCCCAATCGACTTCACAAAACTAAATTTCACTCTTTTAATCAACTTCTACGTTTTTAATTTAGAGTGGCCTTAGAGAGTTGACTCTCCACTCGCCTACTCCAAGGCCCTAATATGACCTAGACTAGATGATGTTACTAATGACAAATCAAAAAATTCTATTTCATTTTAAATTAGGCACTTGATATTAATAGATTTTCTTAGGTCAGGGGTAATATGGAAGTGCAACTTTATGATTTTATGGATGCAAAATAAATCATAGAAAACCTATCTATATGCACATGCAACTTTTTTCTTTCGATGAAAATGGATTTCTACAAGGTTCTACGAACAAACTATGAAAGCAAAAAAATATTTTTCTTTTTTCAAAACACACGCTCACACATTCAAAATCTACAAAAAAGGACTAAAAATTCTTACAGTGCAACTATACTAATGAAAAATAAATGTTTAATGCAAGATTCAAAAGACTACTCTAAAAAGAAGAAAATGTGTTTCTTAAAACAATTAAGATGCCAAACTTGACAAAAGGAAGAACAAATTCACTCACAAACTCTTCCCAAAATCAAGGGAATTCAACCTAATGACAAAACTTCACACTTTCTCAAAATGATAAAGAGACCAAAAACAAATCCAGAAAGGAAAAATAAAGGCAACAAAATAATGTTTTTATCTTTCTCTTTTTAAGGACACAAAACAATTTTCAAGAAAGAAAAAACTACTAAAGGCTTCATAATCAAATTCAAGCATAAAGAACCTCAAACTTCACAAGCCACAGATATCACAAGCATGATAAGGCTTAAAGTGTCAAGAGGCTATAAACTCAAATGAAATGATCTGAGGAGAAGCATACAAACTCTAGAAAACAAGAAAGAATTCAAGAAGACTAAGAAAACTTTTCAAGATTATAAGAAAAAATTTCTCAAAAACCAAGAAAAAACGAAGAACACCAACTTTCAGGAAAGAAAGGAAAATTAATGCAAAGGTTGGATTATAAACAAATTGAAACCAGTTCTCTATTCCAAAGACTCAGAATAGCCAAGAACTTCAAGGAGAAGCCTGGAAACCAAATACAGAAACCAACACCTTACCAATAAGAAAACCCTAGGTTGACTAGGCCTTTTCGCAAAGAGAGACAAGAAATTGATAATCTTCCATAAGGACTTTATAAGATAATCAATGACTAAACATAAGTAAGAAACATCGGGAAAAACCCTTTACGAGACTCAGCATTTGAAAAAATTAAATCAAACTAGGCATATGCGACTGTGTAGAGACAGACCTGCTTGTATATGTGACTATTCTAAAGGAAACATGCATATACACATTTTTCATTGGAAAAAAATGCATGTATACGTGACTGTATAAATTAAAACTTGGTTACAGAAAAGTCGGTAAGGAAAAAAAAAATTAGGTCTAATCCAGAAAATCTTACTATTTTCCCAAGTCGCAGAGAAGTCATTAAAGATATTCGGAAGAGAGGAAACCAAACAAGAAAGCCTAGATCAACAAAAGAAACAACCCAAACTAGGAAATACTAGAAGTATTCCCTAGTGGATTTGCCAATTCTATTACAGGAATAATACAGCCTAGGGTATGGGTTGAGCACCCCAACAAAGCAGAGGGCAAACACCAACAAGAAGAAAATAAACAATCAGCTTTAATACTTAAACTACTGAAATAGGAAGAATAAGTATTACCCGAAGGTCCTACCTTTGAGGTTGTTCCCGTAGGGTCCAAACCCTTTGCTTCCTCCAATGCCTTAAAACCTACAACTCATTTAAGAAAAACATATACAACAACAGTAATTGAAAGCATGTTCATGATATAAGTGCTAGATCATATAAACATATAAGAGTAAAACATGAAATCGTACATCAATTAGATTAAAACATGAATTAAAGAATTAAGATCTAATCATCAAGAACAAGACACGGCTTCTTTATTGATGATAGCAAAAGAATATGGAAGAATCCAACCTGATCCTTCTCTAGTTCCAAGCGAAACCTTCCTCTAGATCTGTCTAGATCAAGCCTCAACTAACCTCTTTCAAACACATACACATGGATACCATATAAAGGAAATGGGCATCATAATGGGGAAACAGGGGTTTCCTATAGTTGGGAGTACAAGAGGCATAGGGATAAATTAGACTTGATCAGGGACAAGTTGGATATAATATCAATATCCTATCTCTCTCTCCCCTTAGTCTTTCCCCATGAGGTGTATTTATAAGACCTCAAAATAGTTTTTTCAGTTGGGAAACAGTTAGGCCATGGGCTCCTATAGGTAGGCTTCCAGGGTAACCCATAAACCCCACCCAAAAAATAGGGATTTAAAATTTTTTAATATTTTAAATCCTATATGTAGGTTTCATATAGTTGAACCCTGGTTTGCACATGCTTTTTATAGCGCAAAGTCGCGTATGGAATTTAAAATAATATGTTTTAATATTTAGACCAAGTCTAAAGGGAAATGGTTGCCCAATGCCATGACTCAGAGCATCAAGTATATAAATGTGGTAAATGATGCTATAACACATTGCATCCATCCTTAGAGGGCCTAACTAGGAATTACCTTTCCATATACACACATATGCATCAGATAAATTTGTAGGGGCTTCCTTAAGACAAGTGGAAGTCAAATTTCCTTATGCTATCTATAGAATTTTCTCTACAAATCAGCTAGCTCACTGATATCAAGTAGAAATTTCACCTGCAGATCAAACTGATATATGCAATGTACTAAAGCATAATACTAGATCTACATCTACCATAAACTTTTCGAAAGCTAATCAACCATGAGCAACATCAAGCATGAACACATACAACTGATAAGAAGGAATCAATCACACATAACATAGAATATATCACTAGGGAAAGCACCAACATAAAACCCCAACAATGTATTATCAATCAAGTGGAGATCCTCAACAACATACAAAAAGAATCAACTCAATAGCTATCCTGCTCTCTCTATAATCAGAAGATAAAAATCATGGACTACCTAGGCCTCAATATATAGGCTATAAGTTGGCCTAATCATACCTGCTGTCACCTTAGGTCCAACTACGTAGTCGTAGAAGAAAATAGATTCCTTCCTCATGCAAAGAATACTTACTAGAAATATCCTAGCATCTGATAGTACAATGTCCCTCATCTGATCTCAACTGGGTCTTTGTCTGAACTACCATGCATCAGTTATTCATGAGAGAATACTCAGTTATCTTAAAATAATAGTTTTCACATGCATGCAAGCATCAACAAACTATATCTCATTAATTTAACAACTTGTTAAATTAATCTAACTGAACTTGACTAAGTTAAACTAAGTCAATTGATCCTCTCAATATAGAATTGAACCTTATCTCCTTTAATCAAGGGATAAATTCCTAAATCAAGAGAGAGAATAATTGCATGATCTCACAAAGACTTCAAGTTTAATTTTCCATAACTAATTAACTCATGTAGATTAATTAATTAATATTTTAAACTATTGTTAAGACCAAATTCTTTTTTACTTCCTATAGTTAGTCCAGGGATTGCTAAAAATAGGAAGGGACCCAGAAATGCTACTTTTAGAAGTTTCTTTTTTTTGTATTTTCACCTCTAACCCAAGGTGGGAAAAATGCTCATTGGCCAAACTATTATTTTTATACATGCTATTTTTAGCACTTTTTAAATTTAGTATTTCTTGCTGCAAATTTTTCAAAACACCCTCTCAACAAGAAAGGCTTCCTCTCGAACTCGATTCTCTAACTCTGGAACGTTCTGCATGCAACACATCTACCAAGTGTGATTGCTCCAGCAACACTCGTAACAAAAAAACTCCCAATTGACCACTCTATTGGGCTAGAAACATACGCTGATGATGAAGCTCTACCTGCTGCTGACAAGTGCTCCCTCTCTGACATCTGTGCTACTCCAACATCTCCATGCATCTCGCACCGTTGCACCCTTCTCCAATCTACCCTACACTATGCAACACATCTGTTCCTCTCGCATTGCTACAGCCTACATGCTCTGCACTGTCCTGGGATTCCCTGCACTGTAGCTCTCTCTAACGCTCCATCTGCATCTGTCTCTACCCAATCAGTCAGTTCCTGCTACTCCAAATCGGGGTTCCCGTAGCAAGGTCTCATCCAAGAGGTTGGGTACCTCAAAGATCCTACCCCTCCTCCTTGGGACGATCACTCTATATCACCCCACCTCCTACCTAGAGGTATGGCTGCATGTGATCCCTCTGCCCACCTAGCTCGAAGTTTTCCCATACTATAGGATTCTACATGAGGAGACGTCTGTACTCGATCTCCACTTAGCTTCCCCTATTGTGGCTGCTCCACAACCTCCTGAAGCTACTGCACCAATCGTGGCTCCTCTACAATCTCAACCACCAAGTCTCCATCAGTTGCCTTACTGCTCAAGGCTTTGCATACATCTTGAACCTCAAGAGCATATAGGTTCTTCACCCGTGAACCGATCTGCTTCACCTGTCTAGTGATGATGTGTCTAAGGAAAACCTTTCCCTTTCTGAATACTACATCATAGCCTTTGTCTTCCAGCATTGTGATCGGCACCAAGTTTCTCTTCAGTCCTAGTACATACTTGACATTGGTTAAGGTAAGGCAAGCTCCATGCTCCCTCTGAAAAATAACCATGCCTACACCTGAGACACTTTACTTTTCATCATTACCCATCACTATGAGTATCTATAGATCTTTCTCCTCTAAAGTACTGAACAAACTCTTGTCATCAGTCATGTGGAAAGAAGCTCCATTGTCAAGAAACCAACCACTTCCCACCATGGATGAAACCATGCATGTGAAGAGTGTGAAATCCAACTCAAACTATGAATAAAGTGCCTCACCTTCAGAGCCTTCCTCGGATCCCTTATTGGATTTCCTCTATGGACAATTTGCAGCATAATGGCCCACCTCATGATAACGAAAGCATCGCACTTTCAATTTGTCAACCTTCTTCCCACCATTGGAAGAACTGGATTCAGAAAGAGAAACCTTCTCCTTCACCTTCTTTGCCTTACTCGCTAAGGCACAGTTCTCCTCATCCTCCATGGATGAAGAACTATCTCTAGTGCTCCTTCTAATCTCCTCCTGCATCAAATCCAACCGTAGCCATTAACAATCTGGTAGTTTCTCCCTTCCATAAACCGAGTCCTGGTAGTTATGCTAGCTCTTAGGAAGGCCAAAGAGTGCTAGACTCACCATGTCATCATCAGCTGTCACGATCCCTACACTTTCAAGCTCATCCCTGCATGTGATGAGCTTGGTCAGATACATAGAGATCGTCTCAACCTTTTCACACTTAATCTTTCGAAGTTTTTCCTTCGATGCTAGCTTCCTCTAATCACTGCTATTCTGATATAAATCTTTCAACGTTTTCCACATTGAAAACAGAGTCTCCTTCCCATGGAGGCTTGAGACAATGTGATCTCGTACTCCCTCCAAGAGAATTATTCTAGTTCTAGCAACACACTTCTTCCATTCTGCCAGTTGAGTAGCATCAGTAGGCTTAGGGACTTCTTTGATCAATGAAGTCCTTAAGGATGTTATCTTCCAATACTGCCTCCATGTGCTCCTTCCAATTTATATATTTTGCACTGCCATCAAGGGCATACTCAAGCCTCAAACCATAGAACGCCATCGGTGAAATAAATGTAATAAGAACTTGAGATCTATATCCCGAATAATAAACTTTGAATTCCTTCTTGTATATTGTTCTTCCTTGATCACCTGTGCTCTGATACCATGTATAATTTTCTCTACAAATCAGCTAGCTCACTGATATCATGTAGAAATTTCACCTGTAGATCAAACTGATATATGCATTGTACTAAAGCATAATACTATATCTACATCTACCATAAACTTTGTGGAAGCTAATCAACCATGAGAAAAATCAAGCATGAACACATATAACTAATAAGAAGGAATCAATCACACATAACATAGAATATATCACTGGGGAAAGCACCAGCATAAAACCCCAACACTATATTATCAATCAAGTGGATATCCTCAACGACATACAAAAAGAATCAGCTCAATAGCTATCCTGCTCTCACTGTAATCAGAAGATAAAACTCATGGACTACCTAGGCCTCAATATATAGGTTGTAAGTTGGCCAAACCATACCTATTGTCACCTCAGGTCCAACTACGTAGTCATAAAAGAAAATAGATCCCTTCCTCATGCAAGGAATACTTACTAGAAATATCCTAGCATCTAATAGTACATTGTCCCTCATCTGATCTCAATTGGGTCTTTGTCTGAACTGCCATGCATTAGTTATTCATGAGAGAATACTCAGTTATTTGAAAATAATAGTTGTCACATGTGTTAGCCTCCTGCTCATAGCAGGTATTCACCTTTCGTGATCGACATATTTACAGGCCAAATATGTCATGCTTTGCTTACAGCAATGTTCCATATTTGAAATTTGCTACTGTGGCAAATAGGTTACAAAATCCTCAGGCACGAAAGTCATTGCATGTATTCTTGAGGACCATGGACCAGGCACTATTAAACATTTCTCAAGCATGTCCTCTTACATCAAGGACACCAGTGTGCACCATCCAAAGTCATATGAGCATTTGTCTACTATTTCTACTTTGCCAAAAGAGGCCTGCTAGTATTGATAATTCAGATTTAGTTGTGGATGTCAAGTGTGCTTTCTTTGGGTGCATGTGTTTCCTCTTAAACTCTATGCTCCAGCAGTTTTGCCACTTCTTTTTGCCTGACAGCAACAGCAGAAGCTAGTCACCTAGAACCATTCGGGCCTAGCTTTGAGAAATCAATTAAAGGTGCAATATTAGCCGATGGATTAAATACTTTCCTAGCAGCACTGGGAACAATGACACCTGTAACTACATATGCCCATAACAATGGAGTTATCTCTCTTTCTCGCTGTGCATCACGCCAAGCAGGATTTGCATGATGTATATGGTTGTTGGTATTGGGAATCTTCTCCAAGTTTGCAGCAATTATTCTCTCAATACCATCGAGGATTTCAATAGTGATGAATGCTGCCGATGTGGAATGGATGGGAATTTGATTTGTTGTGATGGTTTCCCTTCAGTATATCATTTTCGATGTGTTGGACTTTCCAAAGCTCATTTACTTGAAGGGGAATGGAATTGTCCAGAGTGTGCTGTAGAGAAAATTGATGCCCTAGGATCTAGAGCATCGAAGTCATTGAATGGGGCTGAGATATTTGGTATTGATCCATATGGGCGTGTCTTCTTTGGCACTTGTGGCTACCTACTGGTGTCTGACTCTGCATCAAATCCAACTGCCACATATAGGTATTACAACAAAAGGGATTTGACAAAAGTCATGGAGACATTAGAATTATCAGGTCCCTTTTATGATGACATTAAAAACTCAATACTACAGTACTGGGGTGTTGCAGAAGGCAAACAAGATTCAGTTTTCCTACAAAGGACAGATATTACTTCTGGAAATAGCCCAATAGACTTGTCATGTCTGTCTATCTCTGAGCATCTGGTTGAAGATGCTAGTGCAACAGGTCTTCTAAGTGTGAGCTCTGAAAGAAAACCAGAAAAGGATTGTAGTGTTCATGATCATGAGGGTTTACATGTTTCAGACATGACACATTATGACAGAAAAAATGAATTGTTGGTAATTGATCCTAGTAATTTCAAAGAAACTAAGATCAGATCTTCTCAAGAGGCTACAGGAGTTGTTCCAAGCAGCGCAGTGGGTGTGAATTCACAAGAATGTGGGAATGCTTTAAAACAACAGATTGATCTTGACACTGATAGCACTGCAGATGGATTTTCTTAAGAGCAGTCCCATACCCGGGCAGCAACAAGCAAAAGAGGAAACAGAGAATAGCCCTGTTTCACTTACAAATAAAGAAGAAATGTTTTCTGGGCCTGAATTTTTTACTTCTGATAATACTATATGGGTGGGGAATGAAGAGATGCTGGAGGACTCGATGTCCTTACAGCATGATTATTGTAACGTGATAGAATGTGCAATGGAAAGCTATTCAAAAGCCATTCCAGATGAGACACTGTATTCACCACCTCATACAGTTATCATCAATAACCAAAACCCAAGTGCATTGATAAATTCGGTATTTGAAAGCCCTACAGAATTGATTCTAGATGAGACGCTAGGTTCACTAGCACAAACGGTTACCACCAGTAACCAATCCCCAAGTGCATTTATGAATTCCGAAGGCCCTCAACCCGAGTTACCAAACCAGAATGCTACTGATCAGGCCTCAAGCAAGGATTCGGAGGTCTCTCTCTTTCAAGTTATGAAAATTGTATCTAACAAGCAGGATTTGAGATTTGTAGAGAAGGTTAGTCTTCCAGAACAGCAGATTCTTCGTCTCTGTAATGGAATTGTACCTAATTCTGCAGAAAATCAATACCCGGATATCAGAATCAGTTTCAAGTCCTTAAATCAACAATCTTTGCCGACAATTGGCTTCTATGGGGACAAGCGAACGATGGGTAGAATATTGAAGGAGATGGGTGTTATAGATCATACTGTTCATGCGCAAATGGAGGAAGACAATTTTGAACCAGGTTTGTATGTTGGTCTTTTGAAGCGTTACATAATTTATTGGCATCAAGGTAGCCATCTCAAGGATGCATCAAGGAAACAGGTTTCTTGCAATTTCATACGGTATGTAGTGGATTTGTGTGATGATGTTATTGTGTGCGTTGAAGAGCATAACCTTCTGGGATCTTTGTCTGCTTCTGTCACAACCACGTAGATTGAAACGAACTCAGAGGCTCAAGATAGTCATGTCCAGAATTCTGAAAATGATGTCGGGGTTTTGCTCGGGTTCAACGTAAACATAGGAAAATATATCAGTACGATCTCTCCTGAAGGTCTGACAATGTCGAAACACACATTGTTCTTTGCTGAAGGATATCAGAGATGCGCTTTTCTCACTGTTAATTATAAAGAGTCCAGAAAGTATTTTAGTCCTCAATTCAAAAAGGATAAGGTCAGTTCCCTTCGGTCTGAGTTCGAGAAGCTTTCCAAGGACTATGATCTTGATTTCACTCGGCTCAGCAATGAAGAATTTGTTTCTCTTTTAAAGCATTCTGCATCGCCAGAGTTTCAGGATGGTGATGTTGTGGATGATGAGGGCGATGATGAGCGTGTCATTGTAGTTTCTGTGACAGAGTCAGCTGATGATCGTGTTTCACCTACTATTGAGGCCATTCTCCTATTGCAAGGAAAGACTACAGGAACCACTGATAAAGATAGTGCCATTTCTACGAGGATTCTTGTTCCTTCTAAGCATATTGGCTGCCCCCTAGGTAAGGGTGGCAACATCATAAGCGAGATGCGGAAGCAAACTCGAGCAAATATTCGTATATTTCGAAAAGGTGAGCAACCAAAATGTGCCTCTGAAAATGAGGAGCTTGTTCAGGTTATTGGAGAGGCCAATGTGGTAAGAGATGCACTCATCCAAATTAACAAGGCTCAGGGAGAATATTTTCAAAGACAAGGATGGTGCGAGCAACACACTGTGCTTCCTTTATCTAGTCTATCTGCGCCTAGTGCGATTTCTCTTTCATCAAGCTATGGCTATGGCACAAGGCAATTTGATCTCCAAGGGGAACGATTGCGGGTAGATCAGCTGCGGGATTAAGCAGTCTTGGAGCACTCCAGGCTGGGTCAGGAAGCTATGCATCTCTTCAACCATATTCAGCGGCATATGCTCCAACGAGGACATTTGGTATCGGGTTTCCTGGTGGGCATCTGAACAGCTCAATTGGCACAAGTTATGAGATGGGTATACCCAACAGTGCAGTCAGTTCAGTTCTTGGGAAAAATGGTTAGCGCACAGTAAGTTGAAAACTAAAGGGACAGCCACCGCCACAGTCCAAAAGGCGAAGATTATTTTATGGAACTGCCTAAACAATACCGACAAAGGATTCCTGGGTAGTTATTACAGAGTTATGACCAAATAGCCAGCGCATCACAAGAAATGACCCATACTTAAACTCCATTTTAATATTGCTGCCTCCGGTGCCGCTTAGATAGATATTTTCTTGCATTTATTTTAGTACAGATTAGGATAGAAGCTGTGACTCCATCAAATCGATCTGAGATCTGCTTGTAATAGATATTTTGCCTATTTAAACAACGTTGTTCGTTGTTCAAAGGGTGAGAGATGTTTTGATCGCTAATCTCATTTTGAGACTTGCTGTGTACGCTCCAAAGAGATTTAATAAACAGAGCTTGCTGGAACATGTGTGTTTGGACTGTTTGAATGTGTATTTGATGGTTGAAGAACAAGATTACAGAATTCTCGTGTTTCCTCATGTACTAATAAGTTTTCCTCATCTCTTTCTACAGTTGCTATGTTTTCTATATCGTATATGTGTCATGATCTAAACTTGCAAGAAGAAAGAATAGTTCAGATGTCACTTAGCTGTGCTCTGCCCTCAATTCCTGCTTTTTCTCTATGTTTTCTTTCTAAATTAGCCTATAAATATGAATTCCTGTTAGGCTCATATTTTGCACTAGTTTCCTCCGTATATGAATATTGTTGTAGGAATTTCTTAATTGCTCCTATAGGATATTCATTCACGTTCCCTCTGTTAGCATGAATGAAAATTACTTAGTTGTCTTTCATTCCCTGACATCCGTTTTCATCTTCATTCAAACCAGATATTATTCCTTGTGTAGCTATCCTGCTCTGTAGTCCCTTCTTTGCCAAAGAAAACACGTCTTTCAGTCCGCATCCTTGACTACATGCCCAATGTTCTAAACCTTTTGCGCTTCGCATGCCAACGTTGCCTGAATAGATCATTCATCCCACCAAACTCAAACAAAAAACCATGTGCATAATAACTAGCCTGAAATCATTTCCTAAACAAAGCTAAATCCCGAAGAGAGAGCCCTCTCTGACTGCTGGTAGGCTA
>APFE031202438.1:37883-64108 GCA_000404065.3 Pinus taeda
TTAGATGTATTCAGGGAGAATTTATCAGAATTTGAGCTTGATGAAGAATTTTTCAGATTGATGTTGTTCAAAACAGCAGGAGGCTCACATAACCTTTTTCTTGATTTAGTTGTTGAAAGATATGAAAATGAAATTGAATTCTTGCAATCTCAAATCCAGTCATATCATTTTCGCGATCCTGAAGCATTTCTTCAAAATCTTCCTTCCCCAAGTCATGAGGAAATAGTACTACCTTCTGACTTACAGATTGAGGATAATTATGTTTATGTTTTCAAGGCAAAGACTGAAGATTTAGTTGCAGGGCTTATTACCAAAGAGGCAACTCTTTCATCCGACCAAGAAGGCCCAGAAGAAGCTATCCCACATGATGTTTTTATTGATCCTATAGCAGACTACATGGAACTGCTTCTTAACTCAAGTTCTTTAGCATGCTTTCTCCGTGAGGACCAAATACATCAGGAGCGGCCTTTCTATACCACAATTTTGATCATAGGGGCACATGACCGAATAGTGCTTCCAAGTTCATTAACAATCAGTGAGCCAGTTCATCTCTTTTTTCAGTTGCTTAAGTGGCTGCACTGGTTATTTGACTTCACCTAACAGCAAAGTAAGTGCTGGTTAAGGTAGGTAGGTAGGATTAATAAGGCAGCCGGCAAGGGGAATTTTGCAGAGAACAGCATCAATTAAAGACTAAGGCATTCTGACCTATTGTTCTTGACTTTTTGCGAGGAAAAGCCATCCCCAAGTGGAGCCACTGTTAGCCTCCTGCTCATAGCAGGTATTCACCTTTCGTGATCGACATATTTACAGGCCAAATATGTCATGCTTTGCTTACAGCAATGTTCCATATTTGAAATTTGCTACTGTGGAAAATAGGGCACAAAATTCTCAGGCATGAAAGTCATTGCATGTATTCTTGAGGACCATGGACCAGGCACTATTAAACATTTCTCAAGCATGTCCTCTTACATCAAGGACACCACTGTGCACCATCCAAAGTCATATGAGCATTTGTCTACTATTTCTACTTTGCCAAAAGAGGCCTGCTAGTATTGATAATTCAGATTTAGTTGTGGATGTCAAGTGTGCTTTCTTTGGGTGCATGTGTTTCCTCTTAAACTCTATGCTCCAGCAGTTTTGCCACTTCTTTTTGCCTGACAGCAACAGCAGAAACTAGTCGCCTAGAACCATTCGGGCCTAGCTTTGAGAAATCAATTAAAGGTGCAATATTAGCCGATGGATTAAATACTTTCCTAGCAGCACTGGGAACAATGACACCTGTAACTACATATTCCCAGAACAATGGAGTTATCTCTCTTTCTCGCTATGCATCACACCAAGAAGGATTTGCATGTTGTATATGGTTGTTGGTATTGGGAATCTTCTCCAAGTTTGCAGCAATTATTCTCTCAATACCATCGAGGATTTCAATAGTGATGAATGTTGCCTATGTGGAATGGATGGGAATTTGATTTTTTGTGATGGTTGCCCTTCAGCATATCATTTTTGATGTGTTGGACTTTCCAAAGCTCATTTACCTGAAGGGGAATGGTATTGTCCAGACTGTGATGTAGAGAAAATTTATGCCCTGGGATCTAGAGCATCGAAGTCATTGAATGGGGCTGAGATATTTGGTATTGATCCATATGGGCGTGTCTTCTTTGGCACTTGTGGCTACCTACTGGTGTCTGACTCTGCATCAAATCCAACTGCCACATACAGGTATTACAACAAAAGGGATTTGACAAAATTCATGGAGACATTAGAATTATCAGGTCCTTTTTATGATGACATTAAAAACTCAATACTACAATACTGGGGTGTTGCAGAAGGCAAACAAGATTCAGTTTTCCTGCAAAGGACAGATATTACTTTTGGCAATAGCCCAATAGACTTGTCATGTTTGTCTATCTCTGAGCATCTGGTTGAAGATGCTAGTGCATCAGGTCTTCTAAGTGTGAGCTCTGAAAGAAAACCAGAAAAGGATTGTAGTGTTCATGATCATGAGGGTTTACATGTTTCAGACATGACACATTATGACAGAAAAAATGAATTGTTAGTAATTGATCCTAGTAATTTCAAAGAAACTAAGATCAGATCTTCTCAAGAGGCTACAGGAGTTGTTCCAAGCAGCTCAGTGGGTGTGAATTCACAAGAATGTGGGAATGCTTTAAAACAACAGATTGATCTTGACACTGATAGCATTGCAGATGGATTTTCTTAAGAGCAGTCCCATACCCGGACAGCAACAAGAAAAAGAGGAAGCAGAGAATAGCCCTGTTTCACTTACAAATAAAGAAGAAATGTTTTCTGGGCCTGAATTTTTTACTTCTGATAATACTATATGGGTGGGGAATGAAGAGATGCTGGAGGACTTGACGTCCTTACAGCATGATTATTGTAACGTGATAGAATTTGCAATGGAAATCTATTCAAAATCCATTCCAGATGAGACACTGTATTCACCACCTCATACAGTTATCATCAATAACCAAAACCCAAGTGCATTGATAAATTTGGTATTTGAAAGCCCTACAGAATTGATTCCAGATGAGACGCTAGGCTCACTAGCATAAACGGTTAACACCAGTAACCAATCCCCAAGCGCATTTATGAATTCCGAAGGCCCTCAACCCGAGTTACCAAACCAGAATGCTACTGATCAGGCCTCAAGCAAGGATTCGGAGGTCTCTCTCTTTCAAGTTATGAAAATTGTATCTGACAAACAGGATTTGAGCTTTGTAGAGAAGGTTAGTCTTCCAGAACAGCAGATTCTTCGTCTCTGTAATGGAATTGTACCTAATTCTGCAGAAAATCAATACCCGGATATCAGAATCAGTTTCAAGTCCTTAAATCAACAATCTTTGCCGACAATTGGCTTCTATGTGGACAAGCGAACGATGGGTAGAATATTGAAGGAGATGGGTGTTATAGATCATATTGTTCATGCGCAAATGCAGGAAGACAAATTTGAACCAGGTTTGTATGTTGGTCTTTTGAAGCGTTACATAATTTATTGGCATCAAGGTAGCCATCTCAAGGATGCATCAAGGAAACAGGTTTCTTGCAATTTCATACGGTATGTAGTGGATTTGTGTGATGATGTTATTGTGTGCGTTGAAGAGCATAACCTTCTGGGATCTTTGTCTGCTTCTGTCACAACCACGTAGATTGAAACGAACTCAGAGGCTCAAGATAAGTCATGTCTAGAATTCTGAAAATGATGTCGGGGTTTCGCCCGGGTTCAACGTAAACATAGGAAAATATATCAGCACGATCTCTCCTGAAGGTCTGACAATGCCGAAACACACATTGTTCTTTGCTGAAGGATATCACATATGTGCTTTTCTCACTGCTAATTATAAAGAGTCCAAAAAGTATTTTAGTCCTCAATTCAAAAAGGTTAAGGTTAGTTCCCTTCGGTCTGAGTTCGAGAAGCTGTCCAAGGACTATGATCTTGATTTCACTCGGCTCAGCAATGAAGAATTTGTTTCTCTTTTAAAGCATTCTGCATCGCTAGAGTTTCAGGATGGTGATGTTGTGGATGATGAGGGCGATGATGAGCGTGTCATTGTAGTTTCTATGACAGAGTCAGCTGATGATCGTGTTTCACCTACTATTGAGGCCGTTCTCCTATTGCAAGGAAAGACTATAGGAACCACTGATAAAGATGGTGCCATTTCTACGAGGATTCTTGTTCCTTCTAAGCATATTGGCTGCCCCCTAGGTAAGGGTGGCAACATCATAAGTGAGATGCGGAAGCAAACTCGAGCAAATATTCGTATATTTCGAAAAGATGAGTGACCAAAATGTGCCTCTGAAAATGAGGAGCTTGTTCAGGTTACTGGAGAGGCCAATGTGGTAAGAGATGCACTCATCCAAATTAACAAGGCTCAGGGAGAATATTTTCAAAGACAAGGATGGTGCGAGCAACACGCTGTGCTTCCTTTATCTAGTCTATCTGCACCTAGTGCGATTTCTCTTTCATCAATCTATGGCTATGGCACAAGGCAATTTGATCTCCAAGGGGAACGATTGCAGGCAGATCAGCTGCGGGATTAAGCAGTCTTGGAGCACTCCAGGCTGGGTCAGGAAGCTATGCATCTCTTCAACCATATTCAGCAGCATATGCTCTAACGAGGACATTTGGTATCGGGTTTCCTGGTGGGCATCTGAACAGCTCAATTGGCACAAGTTATGAGATGGGTATACCCAACAGTGCAGTCAATTCAGTTCTTGGGAAAAATGGTTAGCGCACAGTAAGTTGAAAACTAAAGGGACAGCCACCGCCACAGTCCAAAAGGCGAAGATTATTTTATGGAACCGCCTAAACAATACCGACAAAGGATTCCTGGGCAGTTATTACAGAGTTATGACCAAATAGCCAGCGCATCACAAGAAATGACCCATACTTAAACTCCATTTTAATACTGCTGCCTCCGGCACCGCTTAGATAGATATTTTCTTGCATTTATTTTAGTACAGATTAGGATAGAAGCTGTGACTCCATCAGATCGATCTGAGATCTGCTTGTAATAGATATTTTTCCTATTTAAACAACGTTGTTCGTTGTTCAAAGGGTGAGAGATGTTTTGATCGTTAATCTCATTTTGAGACTTGCTGTGTACGCTCCAAAGAGATTTAATAAACAGATCTTGCTGGAACATGTGTGTTTGGACTGTCTGAATGTGTATTTGATGGCTGAAGAACAAGATTACAGAATTCTCGTGTTTCCTCATGGACTAATAAGTTTTCCTCATATCTTTCTACAGTTGCTATGTTTTCTATATCGTATCTGTGTCATGATCTAAACTTGCAGGAAGAAAGAATAGTTCAGATGTCACTTAGCTGTGCTCTGCCCTCAATTCCTGCTTTTTCTCTATGTTTTCTTTCTAAATTAGCCTATAAATATGAATTCCTCTTAGGCTCATATTTGCACTAGTTTCCCCCATATATGAATATTGTTGTAGGAATTTCTTAATTGCTCCTATAGAATATTCAGTCACATTCCCTCTGTTAGCATGAATGAAAATTACTTAGCTGTCTTTCATTCCCTGACATCCATTTCATCCTCATTCAAACCTGATATTATTCCTTGTGTAGCTATCCTGCTCTGTAGTCCCTTCTTTGCCAAAGAAAACACATCTTTCAGTCCGCATCCTTGACTCCATGCCCAATGTTCTAAACCTCTTGCGCTTCGCATGCCAACGCTGCCTGAATAGATCATTCATCCCGCCAAACTCAAACAAAAAACCATGTGCATAATAACTAGCCTGAAATCATTTCCTAAACAAAGCTAAATCCCGAAGAGAGAGCCCTCTCTGACTGCTGGTAGGCTAGGACCAGCAGTCCAAAGCTTGGTCTGTGGTTACCTCAGCCGTATCCCTTAAGGAGCCAAGGGACAACCTAAGTGTTAACAACATGCACACAAGCATCAAAAAACTATATCTCATTAATCTAACAACTTGTTAAATTAATCTAACTGGACTTGACTAAGTTAAACTATGTCAACTAATCTTCTCAATATAGAACTGAACCTTATCTCCTCTAATCAAGGGATAAATTCCTAAATCAAGAGAGAAAATAATTGCATGATCTCACAAAGACTTCAAGTTTAATTTTCCATAACTAATTAACTCATGGAGATTAATTAGTTAATATTTTAAACTCTTGTTAAGACCAAATTCGTTTTTACTACTTATAGTTAGACCAGGGACTGCTAAAAATAAGAGGGGCCCAGAAATGCTATTTTTAGAAGTGCCTATTTATTACAGTTTCACCTCTCACCCAAGGCAGCCAAAATGCTCATTGGCCAAACTATTATTTTTAGACATGTTACTTTTAGTGTATCTATTTTTAGCACTTTCTAGATTTAGCATTTCTTACTACACAATTTTCAACACTCTCTCAACAAGAATAGCTTCCTCTCGAACTTGATCCTCTAACTCTAGAATGTTCTGAATGCAACACATCTACCAAGTGTGATTGCTCCAGCAACACTTGGAATAAGAAAACTCCCAACTGACCACTTTGTTGGGCTAGAAACATACTCTAATGTTGAAGCTCTACCTGCTGCTGACAAGTGCTCCCTCTTTGACATCTGCGCTACTAAAACATCTCCACACATCTCGCACTGTTGCACCCTTCTCTGTGCTACCCTGCACTGTGCAGCATACTTGTGCCTCTCGCATTGTTGTAGCCTGCATGCTCTACGCTGCCTGGGATTCCCTGCACTGTAGCTCTCTCTGCTGCTCCATCTGCATCTGTCTCTATCCAATTAGTCAGTTCCTACTACTCCACATCGAAGCTCTATAGCAAGGTCTCATCCAAGATGTTGGGTACCTCAAGGATCCTGGCCGTCCTCCTTGGGACGATCACTCTATATTGCCCCACCTCCTACCTGGAGGTATGGCTACATGTGATCCCTCTACCCAATTGGCTCAAATTTTTCCCCTACTTGAGGTCTCTGCATGAGTAGATGTCTCTACTTGATATCCACTCAGGTTCCCCAATTGTGGCTGCTTCACAACCTCCTGAAGCTGCTACACCAATCGTGGCTCCTCCACAATTGTCTGAGACTTCTTCTGGCACTACATGTTGAGAGGTAATATACCATCCCTCTCAACAACCAAGTCTCCATCAGTTTCCTTGCTGCTCAAGGCTTTGCATGCATCTTGATCCTCAAGAGCATACAGGTTCTTCACCCGTGAACCGATCTGCTTCACCTGTCTAGTGATGATGTGTCTAATGAAAACCTTTCCCTTTCTGAAGACTACATCATAGCCTCTATCTTCCAGCATTGCGATCGACACCAAGTTTCCCTTCAGTCCTGGTACATACTTGACATCGGTCAAGGTAAGGTGAGCTCCATGCTCCCTTTGAAAAATAATCATGCCTACACCTGAGACACTATACTTTTCATCATTACCCATCGCTATGAGTATCTGGAGATCTTTCTCCTCCAAAGTATTGAAAAAAACTCTTGTCATTGATCATGTGGAAAGAATCTCCACTATCAAAAAACTAACCACTTCCCACCATGGATGAAACCATGCATGTGAAGAGTGTGAAATCCAACTCAAACTTTGAAGTAAGTGCCTCACCTTCAAATTCTTCCCCAGATCCCTTCTTGGATTTCCTCTGTGGACAATTTGCAGCATAATGGATGACCTCGTGACAACAAAAGCATCACACTTTCGATTTGTCAACCTTCTTCACACCATTGGAAGAACTAGATTCGAAAAGAGAAACCTTCTCCTTCCCCTTCTTTTCCTTACTTGCTAAGGAACAGTTCTCCTCATCCTCCATGGATGAAGAACCATCTCTGGTGCTCCATCTAGTCTCCTCCTGCATCAAATCTGACCATAGTCGTTCCCAATCTGGCAATTTCTCCCTTCCATTAACCGAGTCCTGGTAGCTATGCTAGCTCTTAGGAAGGCCAAGAAGTGCTAGACTTACCATATCATCATCAGCTGTCACAACCCCTACACTTGCATGCTCATCCCTGCATGTGATGAGCTTGTTCAAATACATAGAGATCGTCTCATCCTTTTCACACTTGATCTTTCGAAGTTTGTCCTTCAATGCCAGCTTCCACTGATCACTGCTATTCTGATATAAATATTTCAATGTTTTCCACATTGCAAACAGAGTCTCCTTCCCATGGAGGCTCGAGACATTGTGATCTCACACTCCCTCCAAGAGAATTCTCTTAGCTCTAGCCAAACACTTCTTCCATTCTACCAATTGATTAGCATCAATAGGCTTAAGGACTTTTTGATCAATGAAGTCCTTAAGGTCGTTATCTTCCAATACTGCCTCTATGCGATCCTTCTAAGCTATATAGTTTGAGCTACCATCAAGGGCATACTCAAGCCTCAAACCATAGAACACCATCGGTGAAATAGATGTGATAAGAACTTGAGATCTATATCCCGAATAATAAACTTCGAATTCCTTCTTGTATACTATTCTTCCTTGGTCGCCTGTGCTCTGATACCATGTAGAATTTTCTCTACAAATCAGGTAGCTCACTGATATCATGTAGAAATTTTACTTGCATATCAAACTGATATATGCAATGTACTAAAGCATAATACTAGATCTACATCTACCATAAACTTTGCAGAAGCTAATCAACCATGAGCAACCGCAAGCATGAACACATATAACTGATAAGAAGGAATCAATCACACACAACATAGAATATATCACTGGGGAAAGCACCAGCATAAAACTCCAACATTGTATTATCAATCAAGTGGAGATCCTCAACAACATACAAAAAGAATCAGCTCAATAGCTATCCTACTCTCTCTGTAATCAGAAGATAAAAATCATGGACTACCTAGGCCTCAATATATAGGTTGTAAGTTGGCGTAATCATACATGTTGTCAACTTAGGTCCAATTATGTAGTCATAGAAGAAAATAGATTCCTTCCTCATGCAAGGAATACTTACTAGAAATATCCTAGCATATGATATTATATTGTCCCTCATATGATCTCAACTGGGTCTTTGTTTGAACTGCCATGCATCAGTCATTCATGAGAGAATACTCAGTTATCTAAAACTAATAGTTGTCACATGCATGCATGTAATGCCCCACCTAAATCTTATCCTACAAATTTTGTTAATGTGTACATTATTTGAAAATATTGAGAAATATCGGTCTAATAAAAAATTCATGATTTCCATTATTCAAATTCCCCACTTAGCTTCTCAAATTGAATATTAGGTAGGATATGGTCTCCTTTCTTTATTTCAAATAATATATGTATTCATCTCACATTCCCCAATGTACCCTCACATTTACTTGGGAGAAGGCATGGTCCTCTCCAACTCATTATCAATATATATATTCATTTCACATTCCCTAATGTACCCTCACATTTACTAAGGAGAAGACATGGTCCTCTCCATGTAATTACATCTCACATTCCCCAATGTACCCTCACATTTACATGGGAGAAGACATAGTCCTCTCCATTTAATTATCAAGATATATATTATATATTATATAATATATATATAATATATATATATATATATTCATCTCACATTCCCAAATGTAATTTTCACATTTACTTGGGAGAAGACATGGTCCTTTCCCATTAAATTCCCAATTTTATATTAAACTCCCAGCTTTACTTGGGAGAAGAGAAATCAACTGTAAGGATGGATGAGAAGTTAATGACATTAATGAGAGGTGGTTGAGATGGAGAAGGGAAGGAGGGTATAAAAGGGAAGGGGGAAGGGAAAAAAGGGGATGTTGGGTCTTTCTTATGATTGTGGGGTTTGGTTGTGATTATTTGGACTTCTTATGTTTTTGGAGACCTTAGTAACCTGTGGAGGTTTCTTGGGTTGTTGAGAGGAGGGAAGTATTGTTATCTTGGTCTAGATCTTTCATCCTGGACACACACACTACATCTGGTTGGACTTGGGCTTGGAGGGCTAGGGAACCTATGGAGGTTTCCTGGGCAAGGGATTATTTCCTAGTTGGCTAGGAGGTAAATCCAGTTGGTTCTATCAAGAGGATCATTCAGCAGGAGCAGCAGGACAATGGTATCTCCATCAGCCACCGGTATAGGTATTTCCCCATAGACTACTCTTGTAAATTTTATCAAAATGAAATATTCACCTTAAATTATGTTGATTAGAATGAAATGATATAATTGTATTTTTTTAAAAGCCGTGTAAGTTATCGCCTCTGATCGCATTTAATTTAAGAAGAAAGTAGATCTGCTAACAGACCCTAGGGTAGGTCCCTTACACATGGTATCATAGCCAAGTTCAAAATCTCGACCTTCAAACCCACAATAGATTGGTCTCCGTCATATACACCATATGAATATTGTAGCACTACACTATATCCTATTGGGTAGCTTCTCCCAAGCCTAGTGGACTCACCATACTGTGATGCACTAGCACTAAAACTGTACTCCAAAAGAGCCCTGGGGTTTCTCATAGGAGGTTCTCCATATCTAGATGGTTTTCCATATCTAGACGGTAGTTTTGGTATTTTGGTTTACTGTTGAGGGGGTTTAGTGTTTCAAAGCACAAGGATACATTTAGGCCATATTTTCTCTCAAGGCTGTATTAAATCTTCAGAGATCATATCAACCATCACATTAGTGAAAGCCAAATCAATTTTTGACAGCCGTGGAAATCCCACTGTCGATCATGCAAAATATCCTGCAAATCAACATCTCTGTGTAGTTCTTGGGCCTCTACCAAGATAGGCCATAGTTGGCCCTTGATTGGTTGGGTAACCCGCCGACCCATGGCATTTATTAGAGTCCTTGTAGATAACTCCAAAGCCACAATATTCCTCTGCACCAACCATGTTTCACCATCACTATTAAAAATACCATACCATAATAGGTCATGAAATGTTTCCTGCGACTGTGGCCCCTTGGGATACTTGTCAAAATGTTTGCAAAGAATATGCTCTAAATTTTTTGTATTGCATGTTACCGTTACATGCCCTTGTTTGCTTGCAAGGAAGGGGACGACACAGACGCATGTCTGGTATGTTCCTCCTGCCTTCTAGAGATTGTCTGCAATCCAGTCATGCATTCTTTCCCTTTTCTATAATAGTCCTGGCAAGCTTCCCACCACTAGCCACACTCTAGGACCTCTAAAATGATTTTCAATGGTAAAAAAAAAAAAAAAAAAACATGCAATATATGCTACTATTTCCCCAAGTATCAATATCCCTGTGCAAACCTCCATTGTTGTAAGTATTTTTAGTGTCGTGGGTTCGACCCTTCGTACTCATTTCGATATAGCTCCAACACTGGTAAATCATTATTATTTTGTTGATTTGTTAAAAAAATATGATAATGGTATTACCAGTCTATATCACGATTGAGGTGAGTCAAGTTATCTACCTCATATCTTTGAAGTGTGATATGTGAATTTTCAAGAGTTGATGGAAGGACTGCTCAGGAATGATCAAGTTTGATCTTTTGTATTGATTGGTTTTATTTATTTATCTTTTGTTTGGTTGGATGTTGTTTGGAGACCCACTCCTAGAGGTCCCTGGAGATTTATTTCAGTTTAGGTGTCATTTGTGGGGTGTGCCTATTCTGTCAAAACCGCATGGAACTTTTCGCAGGGCTCTATTCCTTATTTGGATGGGGAAGACCAGAACAAGATTGGAACCTTAGGGAACAGCTTGATACTTTGTCTACCCTCCTCAAGGGTTCACTGATGAACTCAGTTTTTATATTTGTAGAGTTGGTGGAATTGTTTGGTGTTTCTGAAGTTGGTTCTTGTTGCTGTGGCTTAGATTCATTTGAAATGTTTATTTTTCTTTGCATTGTTAATAACCGTACAGTGGTTTGAGTGTTTTGATACATAGCCTAAGGGATTTTCCTTTAAACCCTTGTAAATATACCCATCCCAAATTTCTCTGAGTCCATTAGCTAGTGTTGTAATTCTTTATAATCTACCTGGAATCCATTTGTTGTGTAGGCTGACAATGCCACCCATTGATACTGAACTGAAATTTTTTTGGTTTAAACCCCTGTAAATCTAATTGTGCCAGATTCCTCCAAGAGTCCACTTGTTCGAAACTTAACTCTTTATGATATTTTTGTGGTGCATTTGTTATGTAGGTTGACAATGGTGACCAAATATCCACAACGTAACACTTCCTCCCAGAGTTTTATAACCAAAAAACCACAAAGATCTAGGAAATTTCACAATTAAGCTATTTAATAACACAAATAAAATCTTGCCTTTGTTAAAGTTTGGTCAAATTTGATTTTTGATTTATATACACTAAGAAAATGTTCCATATGTTCATTTCTTTGGTGTACAGTCATTGTAATTATATCACAACCCTTATGCATGGTGTCAAGATAATGAGCCTAAGACAGAATTCCCTGCCTTCAACAAAGCTATAGTGCCCAGAGCTAAGCAAGTAGCCTTTTGGTGGGCCTTTCCTGTCTTTCTTTGCACTTAGGGAATACGTCTTAGCCTGCAAGAAAATTCTAAATATCTATGATTTTACTACTAATCCATATCGAATCCTCTGGAAATCAAGCCAGTCACTATGTTTGTATGTTGTGGAGAGATAAATGTCTCCACGGGCCACGTGTGAGGGGAGCCATGATTTTCAAACAAAATTCTATGATATATGTTTAAGGGAATTAAGACTGTTTAATATTAGTGAAGAACCGGTTAGGTGAGCATAAACTGGAAGAAATCTGGTTGTAACTTCTACGAGTTGTCGAAACCCAGGAACCGGGTATTGATTAAACTGTCAACAGTAAAAGGCATTGGTTTCTAAAACACCCTCCCTAACCATAAATGCTTTCAAGATATAATAATTCTTGCTACAGTTGGCCCTTCGGAATAGCGTTTGAATCTCCTTTCATCAATTAGCAAGCATGCAATGTAAAATATATCTAAGCTGAAAAATAATAATTTTTATATTCAATAATGTCATAGAATTTTTTAGTATTAAAAAGTTCAAAGAGAAGGGTTAGTTATATATTATAAAAATTGTAAAAAAATTAAAATAGCTTTTCTCATTCTTATTTAGATGATAGTTATTAGTAAATTGGATAATAGTGGTTCATTGCAATTGTTGGTATGGAATTCAAATTTAATTTAAAGGGTTCAGATATTATTCAATAAATTTGGATCTGAAGAAGAAAGAGAGTGAGATATAAGTTTTTTGATCTGTGTTGATCACTTGAAACTCAATTTTAACATTCAATATCTAATTTTTTTTTATATAAATATGATATTTGAATTTTTGTTATTTATATTATTATATTTAACTTACACATTTTTCCAAATTTGCAATACTAATAAATTTTGTTTGATGCATTTTTTCTTTCATTATGAGGTAATTTTAAATAGACATAAAAGATTAATATTGGAAATAAGTACCACATTATTCAAAGTATCAAGTGAGGAAAGATCCTTTTCACTTTTATTTTTTTATTTTGAAAAAATAAAATAAATGTTAATATTTACAAGATGTATATTGTCGAATTTTTCTCGTATTGAATTTTACATTATCAAATTTTTTCCGTATCGAATCGAATTTGAATCCATATTCGAATTTGAATTTGGTAACTATGTGCTAAACCTTTAATATTCTGGGCTTACTGCCAATCCTGTTAAATCTTAATTACGTTACCGAACCCTTCAACCCACCCCCACTGAAGCTTTAAGCATATGGTTTAGGGTTTGACGAGACGAATAGTTAATTGATGTATAAATAGATGTTAAAGGGGAAGAATCAAATGCACGGAAATTTGAGCAAGGCCTTGATTAAAAACAAATAAAATAAATTTTATTGCCTATTTGTAGTTGGGTTTCTTACCTCTTCTTTGTCGTAGTTGTTTCACTCTTCTCACAACAAAATTATGTGGGACTAACCGAGTAAACTCTATAGAAGAGGAAACAACTCCAACCATCTGGCACCGTTTTTTCTGTTATCCAATCGAAACTGTACTTTTGGTTGTGGTGTCATCTTTCAACTGAACCCGCAATTAAACAGAGCACCAACAGTATTTTTTTTTAAACCAGTGATCTAACATATGCTAACATGTTATAAAGTTTAAATTTGTGGCTAACTTGGCATAACTTGAATTGATCTATTGCTTGGGTTATCTTTGGACTATCTAGATTGTGGTAGAAAATGTTAGGAACAATGCTAATAAATCTTAGATATCGTGCAGATTTTGAACAGATAAAAATGGCGAAGACACAAAGGAACCAAGGGCCTGGAGAGTCTTCATAAGGACTTGCTTCAAATAACCCATTACCTTCACTAGAATTGACTCTCATCCTACGTTCCATGGAAGCAATTAATGGAACCATAAGAGGGAACCAAATAATTGAAATGGAAGGGGAACACCCTTCATCAGGGTTAGGGAACCCTGAGGGATCTAGAGACTATGATAGAAGACCTCCAGTTGAGGACATTACTAGGGAGCTCTAGAAGATTAAGCTCCCAGAGTTTGTAGGAGGTCGTGCCAGCGAGTGTGCAGAAGCCTGGTTAGAGGGGATGGGAAGGTGTTTTGCACTAAGGGATTACAATTCAAATTCCAAAGCCAAAATAGCAATATTCCAACTTAGAGATAGTGCTCTGAATTGGTGGGGTAACTTGGAGCGTCAACTACACCTCACTCCAGACACAGTTACTTGGGAATTATTTGAGGAAAGGTTCAGGAAGAAGTACCTGCCAACGTATTATGAAGAATAGTAGGTAGGAGCCTTCCATGCCCTAATACAGGGAGGTCGTACTATAGAAGAATATGAAATTCAATTTATGGAATTGGTCAAGTATGTCTCCTACATGGATACTAAATAGTGCCAAGCAAATTGTTTTATGTATGGATTGAGACCTAACATTAGGGAAATGGAGGGGATGTGGAAACCATCCTCAGTGGCAGAAGTTTTAGAATAGGCTCGTTATGTCGAAGAACACCTAGACTTAAAGGGTGAAGATAGAGCCATCTTTCCATGTCAAACATGGTTTATGGGGAAGGCCACTTGTACCTTCCCAAGGGGAGGAAGTCTAAGGCCACCACCATATGGAAATAGGGTTATACCTAGAACACCAACAGTAGGGATTTCAATGGTTTCTAGTGTAGCTTCACCTACAACTTCAAGGGCGCGTACAAATGAAAGTCATATGCGAGGAGCAGCAAGTAGGGGCAGGGGTTCCAGGGGAAGAAACTCTTTCCAAAGAAATCCACAACATTCAGTTCAAGGTCTACGACGCATCACTTATCAGGGGTGCGAAGGAACTCTTTACCAGTGGGACTACCTTGAGTTTCAGACCAATAACAATAGAAGAGAGGGAAAGGAACCAATGGGGAGAGCAGGTAACCACCACCAAATCTATGCAGCAGTTGACAATCAACAAGTTCAACACCAATCTACCGTGGTGGAAACCTCAAGTATGATAAACAAAGAAAAAGTCAAAAATTTTTTTGACTTTGGTACTATAGATAGTTTCATTTCACCAGTTGCATTAGAAAAATGTGGGTTGGCAACCTATGATCATGATGACTTTAAACAAGTTGAGATGGCTTCTGGAATAAAACAAGCAATAGGGCCTAGTGTTGACCAATGTCAGGTAAACCTCAGGGTGTGTATGACTAAGTTGAAGGCATACGTCACAACATTGGGGACGTATAATGTAATTATTGGAATGGAATAGCTCGAAGCTCATCGAGCTTTAGTAGACTATTTCAAAAAGAAGGTGATCTATTTAGATGACAAAGGTAGGCCAATTGAGATTTGTGGAATCAAGAGAGGAGTGCCCCTATGATTCATATCCATGATGAAGGTAAAACATTGTCTCAGACAAGGTTGCAAGCTATATTTGGTCAAGACTGTAAGTGACCAGAAAGTACCTTCCCTAGATCAACATCCAGTTTTGGCAAAATTCAAGGATGTTTTTCCAGAGGAATTGCCTGGATTACCGCCTGTAAGAGAGATTGATTTCACCATTAATCTGAAACCAGGTGCAGAACCAATATCTAAGACACCCTATAGGATGACAAGTCCAGAGCTTTGCGAATTGCAGATGTAGTTAAAGGAGCTCTTAGACTTAGGATTGATCAAACCTAGTATTTCCCCTTGGGGTACACCAGTAATTTTTGTCAAGAAGACGGATGGTTCCTTACGGCTATGCATAGATTATAGAGACTTAAACAAAGCCACGATAAAGAATACGTACCCAATACCTAGAATAGATGACTTATTTGATCAAATGAAGGGGGCAGAGGTCTTCTCAAAAATCAATCTACGATCTAGGTACCACCAATTGAGGATAAAGGAGGAGGACCTCTAAAAGACTGCATTTCAAACTCGGTCCGGATACTATGAGTTCGTAGCTGTTCCATTCAGTTTAACCAATGCACTAGCAGTATTCATGAGCCTCATGAATGGTGTGTTCAAGAAGTATTTGAACCAATTCGTGCAAGCCTTCCTTTATGACATTCTTATATATTCCAAGAATGAAAAGGAGCATGAAAAGCACCTAAGGGTAGTATTGACTTGTTTAAAGGAAAATCAATTGTATGGGAAATTTTTAAAGTGTTCCTTCTTTTAGAAGAAAGTCCATTACCTTGGGCACATCATTTCAGGAGAAGGGATTTCAGTTGACTCGGAAAAGGTGAAGGCCATAATGGATTGGCTAGTACCAAAAAATGCCCATGAGGTATGTAGTTTTATGGGGCTAGCTAGGTATTATCGCAGGTTTGTGCAAGGGTTTTCAAAGATTGCAAAAACCATCACCACATTACAGCAAAAGGGGGTTAGATATGCATGGACAAATGAATGTGACATCACATTCACAGAACTGAAGAGGTTACTAACTAGTGCACCGATCCTTCAAGTACCAGACATGAGAAAAGACTTCACTATCTGCACTGATGCTTCAACGCAAGGATTGGGTGCAGTATTGATGCAAGAAGGTGGGGTAATAGCTTATGCTTCTAGAAAATTGAAGAAGCATGAAGAGTTATATGCTACCCACGACTTAGAATTGGTAGCAATAATGTTAGCTTGAAGCTAGGAGACACTACCTCATTGGGAGAAGAATTGAGTTAAGAATGGATCATCAAAGCCTGAACCATCTCTTCACTCAAAGGGATTTGAACACCAGACAAAGGCAATGGAGCGAATTCATGAGTCAGTATGATTTTGAAATCTCATACATCAAGGGAAAGGAGAACGTAGTGGCAGATGCACTAAGCAGGAGGCCACGAACCTTCTCCCTAGTAGCCTTAAAGGTAAATTTAAGGGAGCAGATATTGGAGAAACTCTTCGAAGATAGTTAGTATCTAAAAGTCATCTCAGCTATCCAGAATGGGAAACAGATAGAACCAAAGTTTGAAGGATATGTCCTTGAATTAGATGGGCTATTGAGATTCCAAGGGAGAATGTACGTACCTAAGGAAGGGCATATAAGAGAAACCATCCTCGGAGAGTCTCATAGAGCACTCTATTGTGCACATCCTTGGGTAAAGAAGATGTATGCAAACACAAGGAAACTCTTCTTTTGGGCAGGCATGAAGCATGACATAGTCCAATTTGTTGCCAAACATCTTGGATATCAATGAGTGAAGGCTGATCATCGCCATCCAGCAGGACTCCTACAACCTCATGATATCCCTACATCTAAATGGGAAGTAATTTCCATGGATTTTGTGGTGGTCTTTCCACTCACTTCCCAGAGGCACAATGCTATATTGGTTATAGTTGATAAATTGACCAAAAGTGCCCACTTCATCCCAGTAAGGGACACTTACGATGTTACAGATGTGGCGCGAGTGTTTGTTAATGAAGTTATTCAACTGCACAGATTTCCCACAAAGATCATTTCTAATAGAGACTCCCGATTTACATCTAGGTTTTGGACAAATTTGTAGTCAGCACTGGGAACTCAGTTAAACCTAAGCACTTCATATCATCCATAAATAGATGGGTAGACTGAAAGAGTAAATCGGGTTTTGGAGGACATGCTTAGGATTTACATCATGGATAATCAGAATCAGTGGGAAAGGTACTTACAATTGGTAGAGTTTTCCTATAATAACAGTTATCATAGTTCGATCGGGATACCTCCTTATCAAGCTCTATATGGAAGGCCTTGCAGGATGTTGTTGAGTTGGGAAAAGTTGGAGGACCGAGTGACAGTTGGCCTGGAATTAGTTCAAGAAATGGAGGAACAGGTAAAGCAGGTTTGGCAAAGGCTAAAGGAAGCATAGTATAGACATAAGAGTTATTCTAATTAACATAGGATTGATCGTAGTTATGAAGTACGGGACCAAGTTTTTATTCGTATCTGGCCCAACAAAAGCACCATCCGGTTTGGGAAGGGGACGAAATTGTCACCTCAGTTCGTAGGACCTTTTAGGATCAAAGAGAAGATTGGACCAGTTTCCTATCATCTTGTACTGCTGCCCCATTTGCATAAAACTCATGATGTTTTTCATGTATTTGTTTTATGACATTATGTTTCTGATGAATCTCACAAACTGGATTGGTAGGACTTGTAGGTCTCGGACATGGGAACCTTAATGGTAGAACCATTACACATTGGACCATAGGGTTCGGTAGCTCAGACGTCGCACGGTGGACCAAGTTACGGTCTAGTGGGACAAGTATAGACTAGGATCTACTGCCTGGGAGGATGCAGAGACTATGCATCGTGACTACCCCTCAATTTTTGAGCATCTGTGATGCCTATTTTGACATAGATAGCTACCTAAGTTAAGGTTCTATTTTGCAGTTCCATGTTATTTATTTATGAACATTATGTAATATTGATGCATTTGGTTTAACACATAAAACTACTCATATGAATTAGTTGATATATTTGATATTGATGATAGAAATGGTTGATGTATGGACTACATGTATGACTCACTTAGTGATGGATTATCTAGTGCATAACTTATCAAAATTATTTTGGTTCTTATAGCTCAAGTGGATATGATTTATAACGAATGACTTCGTGAAAATTCCCAGATTGACACATGGATACTAGACTTAATAATGTGATGATTATATGTCTTGTTGTTATATAAATGCATGAATGAGAGCTACCCGTAGGGGGAAAAGAACTATATATGATATCCAAGAGGGAAGGATGAGACATCTCATGAGGAAGGTATAATGTACATTATTTTATTACATTTGCTATCTACTTAATATGCACTCTTATGAAACGCGTAAAATGAAAATGACTGGTGGCAAGACAACCTGATTGGATTATTCGATGACAAGTCCAACCAGCGCTGTAGGGTGGTTCGTATTAGGGTATTGACCCTAGTTCTGTAGGAGGGGTGGAGGCATTTCCCACCATGTATCCTTCGAAACCTGGAATCGTGGGAGGGAAGTGGTGGACAGGCTCCCCTAGACATGTGATGATGATTTCTAGTTGCTTGCTAGGGAATTTAGGTCGATGTATTTGACACTTCCACCATGTCAGTTTTATCAATGGTTAGTATGGCCGTTTCCACTAATAAAGCAGTATAGGATGGATAGGGTGGGAATGGAAGTAGGCTAGGATTGATAGGAGGATATAGATCAATTGGAGACTCTTGATGGGAAGTAATGTCATTGTCGGACTTATCAGATTTTATTGCTATAACTCTCTCTAGTTGTTATGCTTTCAAACTCCTTACATCTTTTTCATTCTAACTTCAGGATGAAGTTTTCTGGAGGGGTGTATGTAATGCCCCACTTAAATATTATCCTACAAATTTTGTTAATGTTTACATTATTTGAAAATATTGAGAAATATTGGTCTAATATAAAATTCATGCTTTCCATTATTCAAATTCCCCACTTACCTTCTCAAATTGAATATTAGGTAGGATATGGTCTCCTTCCATTATTTCAAATAATATATGTATTCATCTCACATTCACCAATGTACCTTCACATTTATTAAGGAGAAGACATGGTCCTCTCCATGTAATTACATCTCACATTCCCCAATGTATGCTCACATTTACTTGGGAGAAGGCATGGTCCTCTCCAACTCATTATCAATATATATATTCATTTCACATTCCCCAATGTACCCTCACATTTACTAAGGAGAAGACATCATCCTATCCATGTAATTACATATCACATTCCCCAATGTACCCTCACATTTACTTGGGAGAGGACATAGTCCTCTCCATTTAATTATCAATATATATATTCATCTCACATTCCCAAATGTACTTTTCAAATTTACTTGGGAGAAGAGAAGTCAACTGTAAGGATGGGTGAGAAGTTAATGACATTAATGAGAGGTGGTTGAGATGGAGAAGGGAAGGAGGGTATAAAAGGGAAGGGGGAAGGGAGAAAAGGGGATGTTGGGTCTTGCTTATGATTGTGGGGATTGGTTGTGATTGTTTGGACTTCTTATGTTTTTGGAGACCTTAGTAACATGTGGAGGTTTCTTGGGTTGTTTAGAGGAGGTAAGTATTGTTATCTTGGTCTAGATCTTTCATCTTGGACACACACATACATCTGGTTAGACTTGGGCTCGGAGGGCTAGTGAACCTGTGGAGGTTTCCTGGGCTAGGGATTATTGCCTAGTTGGCTGGGAGGTAAATCTAGTTGGGTTCGTCAAGAGGAGTGTTCAACAGGAGTAGCAGGACAAGGGTATCTCCATCAGCCACCAGTACATGTATTCCCCCATAGACTACTCTTGTAAATTTTATGAGAATGAAATATTCACCTTAAATTGTGCTGATTAGAATGAAATGATAGAATTGTATTTGTTTAAAATCCATGTAAGTAAGTTATTGCCTATGATCGCATTTAATTTTAGAAGAAAGTAGATCTGCTAGTAGATGCTAGGATAGGTCCCTTACAATGCAAGAATCAACAAACTATATTTCATTAATTTAACAACTTGTTAAATTAATCTAACTAGACTTGACTAAGTTAAACTAACTCAACTGATCCTCTAAATATAGAACTAAACCTTATCTCCTTTAATCAAGGGATAAATTCCTAAATCAAGAGAGAACATAATTGCACGATCTCACAAAGACTTCAAGTTTAATTTTCCATAACTAATTAACTCATGGAGATTAATTAATTAATATTTTAAACTACTGTTAAAACCAAATTTGTTTTTACTTCTTATTGTTAGAACAAGGACTGCTAAAAATAGGAAGGGACCCAGAAATGCTATTTTTAGAAGTTTCTATTTTTAGCAGTTTCACCTCTCACCCAAGGTGGCCAAAATGCTCATTGGCCAAATTGTATTTTTAGACATGCTATTTTTAGTAGATCTATTTTTAGCACTTTCTAAATTTAGCATTTCTTGCTGCACATTTTTCAACACTATCTATTTTATCAACAGGAACCTTTCTAAAGCTTAGTTAAATTATATGGTCACTGAAAAGGAATTCTTGTTTGTGGTACATTCTTTGAACAAGTTCAGGCATTACATCACTAGCTATAAAAAATTGTTCACAATGATCATGCAACAATTAAGTATTTATTGAATACATCTTATGTTAATGCTACAATAATTAGATGGTTTTTGTTATTGTAGTAATTTGATTTGACTACTATTGACAAACCAGGGAAAGAGAATGTGGTTGCAAATTTCTTGTCAAGAATAACCTTGTCTGCAGAAAAGGAAGAAATGGTAGATGATCATATCCCAGATGAACACCTCTTTTCCATCTCGGTGTTATCTCCCTGGTGTGTTTATATAACCAACTACTTGGTTGTTAGAGGTTCCCTCCTAATCTATCCTCCAAGGAGAAAAGAAATTTTATTAGGAAAATTGCCCCATTCACTTGGATTGGGGGAAATATTTTCAAGTTAGATCCATATCATATCTTCAGGAGATGTGTGTGGGAAGAGGGGGTCTTTGGAATCTTCTCAGCATGTCATGATGCACCTTGTGGAGATCATTTTGTTTCTAAGATAGCAACCTTCAATGTTCTACAAGAATGTTACTACTATCCCACTCTACATCAAGATGCAAGAAGGTACACCGCCACGTGTGATCAATGCTAAAGGATGGGTAAAGCCACACCTAAGGATGAAATTCCCTTACAACCTCAAGTGACTCTAAAGCCATTTGAGAAATGGGACATGGACTTCATTGGACCCTTTAATCCTCAATCAAGATAGAAGAAGTATATCATTGTGTGTATTTATTACTTGAATAAATGGGTTGAAACAAAGGTAGTTAAGGAAGCCACTAAGAAGAAGGTGGTTGAGTTGCTAAGGGAGAACATTGCCTACACGTTTGGGTTTCCAAGATAGTTGGTCATTGATCAAGGAACACTATTCACATCAAATATGATCAAAGATCTCATGAAGAAACACCACATCAATCACAGGACATCCATTGCCTATCACCCTCGGGAAAATGGGCAAGTGGAGTTCACAAAATGAGAATTGGAGAACATCCTAACCAAGGTTTTTAGCAGCAACAAAAAAGACTGGGCAAATAAACTTGTAGAATCCAATTGGGCCTACAACACCACTTTAAAAACCACCACTAGATTTACTCCATTTTAACTATTCTATGGGAAGAAGGCCCGGTTGTCCATTGAATTTGAGTATAATACCTTAAGGATGATATACCAGCTAGACTTCAACCTCACAACATCACAGAAAGAGAGGCAGCTCCAACTCAATGGTTTAGATGAATTCAGACTACAAGCTCTCCTACACACTGAGGTAATCCAGCTACAAAGGGAGATTTGGCATGAAAAACACATTAGGGAGAAGACTTTTCAAGAAGGTGACTGGGCCCTCATGTATGATTCTAGATTCAAGGATTTCAAGGGAAGATTAATGACAAGATGGTTGGGTACCTATCTAGTGGAAATATTTTATGATAATGAGCTTGTCCAAATCAAAACAATTGATGAGGAAGGCATTCCCTTGCTTGTTAATGGTTACAAATTAAATTTGTACAAAATAACTCTATCGAAGGAAGATTTTATTAGTTCAATCAAAAAATAATTGAATGAGATTGGGAGGCTCACATCCCTAAGTCTATCAAGATTCTAAAAAAAGGAAAAAATAAAGAAGCCTAGATGAAAACCTCCATGAGGAATCTGAGGCCAACTCTTATGTTGAAAACCTATGTGAGGCAACCCAAGATAAAAATAAAAATAAAAATAAAAATAACAGAAAATTATATAAAATAAAAATATCCCTGGGTGAAAACCTCCTCTGAGATGCCTAGGGTATGAATGTAGGTTGAAAACATCTCCGGAGGCAGTCTAAATGTCTCAAAAAGAAAAGGAAAAACAAAAAGAAAATACGAGGAGTCATTACATCAATTATGCTAACATTTGTTTTTTGTAGGACTCTAGACAATTAAAGGGACAATGGTTACATGAGAGAGTGCACAACCCAATTCTCCATTTTTCCCAGTAATCCACTACATTTTCATCATCATTCGTCCACCTCCCTACATCTCTCCATTATCTAGAAAGAAATTGAAACATATTTTTCCTCCTCCTTGAGTTACTACAAGAGCAACCTGAAATGCTATAGGAGGGAGATTCACTTGGAAAATGGGGCCAAGAAGGTCATATTTTCCTTGGGAAATTTAAGGAAGGCTCCACCAAAATCCCTTCATCACTCATCCAAATTCATCCTCAAAATTCCACTTCTACCATATATATAAAAAATAAAAAATAAAACACAGAAAAAGGACTTTGCTTTCACCATTTTTACCACCTTCATCAAACTCTGATGATTTTAATTATGTCCCTAGACACACTATGATTTTTCATAATACTTAAATGAAATATGAGTTCTTTAGGGGGAACTACGAAACTGCTACATGAAAGAGATTAGTCTTGTAGCAGATTGCATAGTTCCAGTGAGACCTTAAACCAGATTTTTTTTTTACAGCTGCAAAGTAGAAGATCCAGCCACCCTGAGGCATCATGAGGCCATTCCTAATGCTTATAAAAGCCACACCATCCTTGAAGAGTAGATGTCATGTAATTTATCCACTTCAGCAGTAGCAGATCAAGCTGTTACACAATAATTTGTCACCTTCCCTGTTACCCCTTCTACCGCACATTGGAGGACTTATTCTAGGACCTGTGAGAAGTGACATAACTTGAAAACACTTGCATTGTATCCCCTTGAGTATGTACTTCATATTCCCTGAAGGCACCTTCTGCAAAATACCCATAAAAATAGCCCTTTTTCCATTGGCGTTGTTCCACAGTGTATCACTCGCGCCAATGGGGGAAATCCTCCAAAGAGGGCGCGCCAGTTGGCGCTCTGTCTCAGAGTCGCACTCGCGCCAACCCAGTTGGGTAAAGTTTTTAACAAACCAACTTGCGAAGGTTTTTCCTAACCTATTCATGAACTGATTCCAGCTTGAGTTAGTTCAGTTGGGCTTCGAATCTCCATAGAAGGGAACTAGTTCTCCACCTCTCATGGAAGCTTCCTAATGATAAGGCCAATCTCATGAATCTTGTGGATGATCCTAACTCCTTCTCCTTCCTCTATAAAAGGTTTTCATTTTTCCTTTGACAAGCTAGTCAGTAATTCTACTCTCCAAGCTCCAAATTCTGAGTCCCAAAGCCTGAGAATTGCTAAGCTCATGCTACAAGAGGCCTTCTTCATCCCCATAAGGCTATATCTTTAAATGAGGAGATTCTTGTCCAAGTAACCAAGGAGAGAGAGGCCTGTTCCCCATTCCCAACAAGATTTGCAAGGCATGTGTTACTGATCACCCAGCCAAAGGAGGATTTGACGTCAGAACTATGGTTGTATTCTTCTTTGTTTATCAATAATAATAGACAACTATCATTATGGTTCCACTCGTATTGTCTTTATAATGATGTTTGAGTTATATCCTTTCTGGCTGATATATAGTTGCATCTCTTGGATTTTATGCTTGTATTTGTGTCATTCTTTGCATGTGCAGGTGTCCGTTCACGAGGATCGTGGGGATTGTGACCAACTGGAGCGAAAGAACGTGAGCGACAACTCTTCTACAAATACTAGCGTTGGATTCGAGGTAGGCCCTCATCATCGGTCTTTAATTTGTAATTAGGAGCCTGCGTGTTAGTGTTGTTTGATTGTTGCTAGACCCCATTTAGGTTAGTGGGATCACCTCTGTCCGTAGAGGGGATTTACCTCCACAACACAAACACTAGAAGGAGGCTCCCATGGAAGACAAATTTCATCAGTCGATGTTGGGTCCCTATAATACTAGTGATTACCCCATTACTATTGTAGTTGTACCCCTTATTAATATTGTTGTGCCCCTATTGTCCCCATATTGTTATTACTGTGCCCCATAGAATCACTCTATTGTTATTTTTGTGGTTTTATATTATTATTGTTAGGTCGGTTGGGTTATATTGTGACTCCTTAGACTCCTATATATAGAAAGGAGGTTTTGTCATTTGTATCATCGAAGAATTATTCATTATGTAATGTAAAGGAGGTTGCCCCCTCGAAGAGGCTAAATTCTAAGGCGTTGATCTATCTTTTCTATCTTTCTTGAAGCTGGTTTCATAACATTTGGTATCAGAGCTTTGGATTCTAGGTTTTCATTGCTCCAAACAGGTCATCGTGGCATGTTTGCTATAACTTTTTTTCTGCGATGTTTCAGAAGCTAAAAAAAAAACCCATTTGAGAAGAAATTGTGCTGAATCTTAAGTCCAAATTTCAAAACTTTTAGCGCTATATTTACGGAGATATGATCTGAGGAAGTTGGTCTTCTTGCAGACTCCTGAATTACATTCCAAACAGGCGACCTGGGGAAACTAGTCATAACCTTCTCTCTAAGAATCGGATTGAAATTTTGTAAGACGGTACAGAAAGAGGACAGACGGTAGTTTCTTGTATGTATTTTTTTAGAGCCAAAGGTTGAAACAATGACTCGTGGTACATCATACAAGTGCGCTCTACTGAACTAGTCTATTAGTAGGTCACTATGGGAGATTTTGCATAACTCTTCATTGGAGAATCCAATTTGGATCATACTGGTGGCATTAGAAAGGTAACACAGAGGGATACTACAGGTTGCAATTTTAGAACTAGATGATCTGAAAGTACAGAGATACATCAGAGGCAATATCGAGCTCCTACAAAGTGAAAAAAGGTGTGTAGATTCTTTTAAATTTTTGCTTAAAATTGGTTTGAAAATATATTTTGAAGGAATTCAAAGGGCATAGTAGAGAATTATTATCGGTAACTAATGCCCCGAGGAAAGAAAATGCAAACACCTAGTAAAGAACCTGAAAGCTCTAGCATGACTCATGAATAAGAGGAAGAAATGCTACATGATATATCAAAATTACAAGAACAAGTGCAACAAATGTCACGCTCACAAAAGCTAACCGAAGCTAAGATAAATGGCGTGGAATCTAAGATAAATGATGTGGAATCTAAGATAAAGGGCATGGAAGCTAAGATGGATGGTTTGAAGATAGATTTGAAGACAGAGTTGAAGACAGAGTTGAAGACAAACATGGCAGATTTGAAGGCAGATTTGACAAATTTTCTTCAGGAATACTTACTAATGGTGAAAGGGGAGTAAAGGAAACTCATGATGAAAACAAAGGAAATGTTAATCATGATTTCATAGACTCTAATGTTGGATCGAAAACGCACCATATTCCAAAAATCGATATGAGGAAGTTTGATAGTAAGGATCCCGCAACATGGATATTACAGATGGAGCAATTTTTCGATCTCAATAATGTGCAAAACACACAAA
>APFE031202442.1:0-13045 GCA_000404065.3 Pinus taeda
CGTTTCTGGATCTAGTACTTTAAAGTTTGATGATGTTGTCGGTGCTATCCTTAGCGAGGAAATGCGACGGAAAAACTCCGGTGAGACATCGGGAAATGCTTTGAGTGCAGAGTCTAGAGGAAGAAAAATGGAAAGAGGAAAGAGCTCAGGATATCGCAGTAAATCAAGGAAAGGCAGATCCCAGTCCAGATCGGGGATAGTTTGCTAGAAATGCAGAAAGAAAGGACACCTAAAGAAACACTGTAGATCTCGGAAGGGAAAAGAAGGAGATTCACAGCAAGAAAACAATCATGAAGCAAATGTGACAGGTGAGGTGTTACAAGATGCTTTGATTCTTTCTTTCGAAAATATTACTGATTCCTGGGTGTAGATTCAGGGGCCTCATTCCATGCCACACCTGATAAGAAATACTTTCATGACTATGTTCAAGGAGATTTTGGACAAGTTCGTTTTGGTGATGATAAACCCTGTAAAATTGTTGGAATGGGTAAGTCCAAAAGCAAATCCATGAGGGCTTAGGCCCAAAGTGGACAATATCATACCATTGTGGAGATATGTGGTGTCCAGAGTCCTTACATGGTCCTCTTCACACAAACCAATTTGTGGATGAATCATCTTAGGCATTCCACTAGATCAAACCCAAATGACTATGGAGGAAAATATCTAGTTCAATTTGATGCAGTTCTCTCCCTTTTTTGATTTTGCATTCTGCGGGTTGCCCTAGTACTGGCTTGCTTTGTTCATCACTGTGTGTTTGTTGGTTTTTATGAAGATCTAGATGGGAAGAAGAAGGTCATGAAATGAGGCTCTACTAAGGTTGAGGGAGAGCCTGTTGGAGGGGATAATGTTGATCGTGTTGTTTTTGTTAATTTCAAGGTGGAGGATGAGTCTCAAATAGTCACACTAGGTCTTAAAAACGCTATAGCTCAGGCTCAGAGGAGGGTATCGACTTCACAAGAGTTCGAGAATGTGGATTTGTGAGACTTTGGAGAGCAAGGAATTGATATGGTTTAACTTATTCTTTGTAGTTGGTTTTATATATTCTCTTAGGGCATGTAGAGACTACTATTACTTTCCAGAAGGGAGCTAGGACTCTGGTTTATTCTATTTGAGGAAGAAATTGTTTTTTTCTCCATTTGGGTTTTCTATGGCATATTAAGTCTATTATGTAAGATAATGAAATTTAAAGATCCAAATCCCTATCATTGTGCAGGAGGTTTGAAATATTTAATAAAATTTAATATGCATTTTTGGGAATTAGTCTCATAACAATCCTACAAGGTGAGCCCGCAATGGTTTTTCGAAAAATTCGAAGGGCTTTTCTTGCACCATATGTTGTGTCTTGTATCTTTCAATATCTATATGAAAAGTATATCAATGTGTTAGTTTTTTAAATTGTATCTTAATATTTCTCTCTCTATTTGGTGCTCTAAGTACTATGGTTTTTACCTATGTGGGTTTCTATGCTGTGACAAGTCTATTGTGAAATAGTGGTACCATGCCCAAGAATATAGTTTTATCGTTTGATATTCAATAAATGTGAATGGTTTTTGGCATTTCATAGAAGTTACATGTTAAAAAAGAAGAATAATCTCATGAAAAGGGGAAACTGCAGTGGATTTTTTGAAATGGAAATAGTTTTTCTTGCATCATATGCTATGTATTTTTAAATTGTATCTTTGCATTTTGATCTGTACTCAAATATCTATCCCAAAAGAATATGAATATGTTAGTTTTTTCCATTATATCTTAACATTTCTCTTTACTCTGAGTACATTGGTTTTTACCTCTATGAGATTCTATTATGTATAAAGTCTGTTATGCAATAGTGGGTGCTTGTCCAAAACTCCAGTGTTATCATTTGGTTAGATTTTTTAATGTATATTTTCCCATGCATCTGTTTTTGAGGTGTGCATAACTTACACCCCTGGAGAACAAATAAAAATTGAGTATAAATTGATTATTGAAAAGGTAGCTGATGATTAAGGAAATAAGTAATCAGGAACCTACCATACCAATATGCAAATATTTAGTCTTTAAAATATTATTTTTCTTTTAGGGGAAGCCTATTATGGTGCCTAAAGATTGAATAAAGAAAAATGGATTTGCAATTACAGTGTGCACTCATGTATATCAAAGTGGGGTGCATTCTAAAGCCTCACTGAATATGCCAATGATTGATCACTCTATCTGTATTTGTAATGGCAGTGTGTACACATGTATATAAAAGTGGGGTGCATTTTGAATATTAACTAAATATGCAGGTGATTCATAACTTTGTTTGTATGGCCATGTGCATAATAGGGCATTGGGTGCACAATTAAATATATTTATAGATAGAGAAAGAGTGTTTTCAATTCATATCCTACTTGTATATCCACGAGACCTTTTTCTATGCTAGCTCAAGTGAGGATTGATTTGGGTTTAGATTAAAGAAATGATAAAAATCAATTCATATCCTACTTGTATATCCACGAAACCTTTTTCAGTGCCAGCTCAAGTCAGGATTGATTTGGGTTCAGATTAAAGAAATACTAAAATTAAGTATCGGCAGATTATCCTGTGTAAGATGTGATATATATATATATATATATATTTAGTATATTGAAAGCATTTGGTTTTTTCATCGTGCACATTCATTCCAGGAGTTGTGCGGATATGGGTACTTGGAAATGAATCATGAAGTGTTGGTGTGATTGATGTTGCCAAATCAACAAGTGATATTGTTGCAACTGATTTTTCTGCAAAGTATCTTGTCTTCTTGTGTTCTCTACCCTTCAATCCAATTCCATACCATCTATGATGTATTTTGATATTATAAAGAAGGCAATGATTGATCTCCGCTCTTCCATAGTTTGAAATTATATCGAAAGGTGCCATTATTAATATTTAATATTGTAAGGAGGGTTATATTGATCTCTAATTCAATCCAATGTGTTTGGCATGAGGAGAATAACATAAATCTGAATTTCACATTCGAAAAAATGTTGGGGTGTAGGGTCCTTCAAAACCACCCTCAAATCTTAGTTTTGGATCAATCTAATAGGACCATGTTCTTACATCAATGAAGAAAGGGGCATAGGGTTTGAATTATTCTTCATTGTTAATACGTCCTTAGGTAGGGTAGGTTTTTTAGTGCTGGTTTGATGGGAAGGTAGTATATAGAGTGGTAAGATCAATAACAGAAGTAGCAAAAGGTATCCTATGCTCCCACTCTGCAAGACTTCAATCCACAGAACACATCCTTGCCTTCTCATAAAAAACCAAGAAACGAGGCCTTTTCTAGTGAATATGCTTCTTTTATGACAGATAGAAAAGAAGAAATAACTCCATTATCAAATACACAATCATAACATTCAGCTCTAGACAAACTTCACAAGTATATATGTATAGGGTGCTGAAACAAGGCTAATGATTTTCACTTCTAGCTTGCATAACGTGGTTCTGCTATGGTTAATAACTTTCATAGAAAATATTGGAATTGATGTTCATCTAAATATCAAACACCAGGAGAACCTGGATGCCCTTAAAACTAAGAGCTTCTATGAATTCACTACAAATTTTAGTGCAGATAATACCTTTGGTGACATGTTCAAAGTATGCTACCAAAAGAGGGGTCGTGTTAGACCAAAAGAGGGGGCATGTTAGAGTTGTAAAGCCTAATAGGTCATTGAATATTCTTCAATTCTCATCAGAGGTGTTACCTAACCCATTACTCCATCTCAAACTATTCAGTCAAATATTCTTGAATCCTCATAAGAGATATTACCACACCCATTACTACATCTCACACTAACATTGTTTGGCAACATTAGTAGCACTAAAAGTTCATTCAAAGAGACATAAAAAGCTTCACAAAACACTTAAAAGCCTATCATGATGAATTTTAACCATTTATTTATGAATTGAATGCCTGGGTGGATTTCACTGGTAATAAATATGCTCACAGTTATCTCAAGGATAGCAGGATTTGTTTCCTCAAGAAAGCCCAGGTGCTACACATTTCAAGTTGTGATGACTGCCATTACTGCTATTCTTTAGGGCTGTTAAGCTCTGGTCCTGTTCACATAGACCATTTTCTGGTTGAATCATCTTAGGCCTTCCATTAGATAAAACCCCAATGACTATGGAGGAAAATCTCCAGTTCAATTTGATGCAGTTGTCTCCCTTTTTCGATTTTGCATTCAATGGGTTGCCCTGGTACTGGACTGCATTATTCATCATTGTGTCTTTGTTGGTTTTTATGAAGATATAGATGGGAAGAATAAGGGCATGAAATGGGGCTCTGCTAAGGTTCAGGGAGAGCCTGTTGGAGGGTATAATGTTGATCATGCTGTTTTTGTTAATTTCAAGGAGGAGGATGAGTCTCAGATGGTCAAGCTAGGTATTAAAAAACTATAGCTTAAGATTAGAGGAGGGTGTCGGCTTCACAAGAGTTTGAAAATGTGGACTTGGGAGACTTGGGAGAGCAAGTAATTGATATGGTTTCACTTATTCTTTTAGTTGGTTTTATATATTCTCTTAGGGCATGTATAGACTACTAATATTTCCCAGAAGGGAGCTAGGACTTTGGTTTATTCTATTTGCAAAAGAAATTGTTTTTTCCTCCATTTAGGTTTTCTATGGCGTAATAAGTCTATTGTGCAAGATAATGAAATTTAAAGATCCAAATCCCTATCATTGTGTAGGAGGTCTATAATATTCAATAAAATTTAATATGCGTTTTTGGAAATTAGTCTCATAACAAGCCTACAAGGTGAGCCTGCAATGGTTTTTCTAAAAATGGGAAGGGCTTTTCTTGCACCATATGTTGTGTCTTGTATCTTAGAATATCTATATGAAAAGTAAATCAATGTGTTAGTTTTTATTATTGTATCTTAATATTTCTCTCCGTATTTTGTGCTATAGGTACTATGGTTTTTACGTCATGTGGTTTTCTATGTTGTGACAATTTTGTTGTGAAATAGTGGTACCTTGACCAAGACTATAGTTTTATCATTTGATATTCAATAAATGTAAATGATTTTTTGCATTTCACAGAAGTTATGTGTTAAAAAAAAAGAATAATTTCACAAAAAGGTGAAACTACAATGGAGTTTTTGAAATGGAAATGGTTTCTCTTGCATCATATGCTATGTATTTTTAAATTGTATCTTTGAATTTTGATCTGTACTCAAATAACTATCTCAAAAGAATAAAAATATGTTAGTTTTTTCGATTATATCTTAACATTCTCTGTACTCTGAGTATATTGGTTTTTACCTCTATGATATTCTATAACGTATAAAGTCTTCTATGCAATAGTGTGTGCCTGCCTAAAACTCCAATTTTATCATTTGGTTAGATTCTATAATGTATATTTTTCTATACATCTTCTTTTGAGGCGTGCATAACTTACACCTGTGGAAAAGAAATCAAAGTTGAGTATAAATTGATTATTGAAAAGGTAGCTGAGATGACTGCCTAACTTCCCACTATTGCTGCCGAGGTAGCCACTGTGAAGACCGGTGATAATTCAACTACTGCATCAGATTCATTCTTAGATTAACACTCATACAACTATCCTAGTTCCAATGGCTTCAAAATTCTTGTTGGAAAAAAAAAATTTGGAAGTGTTGATGACCCCACTATGACCAATTGTTTTTCAAAAGTCTACAAGTCTCTCCAATTCAGGGAAAAAATATATATAGACTACCTCATCATAAAGTACCACTCTCCAAGCTCTACCAGGAAACCAGTTGTCTATTTTCAATTTCTTCCTCGTAGCCTTATGTTAGCAAAGATGGGTCTCCTCAATCTAAAGCTCTTCCTACCCTCCATCCTGGGATTACACAATCAAACGCTATCAACTCTAGGCACTCTCCTAATGTCCCTCTTGGCCAATGCATTAGATCCTTCACGATGATTTAGGGCTCGCATGATAAGACCTCTCCCCTCCCCTCTCTTTCAACCTCAGTTTCTATTACCATAACCACTTGACATGTTCTTATGGAGATTTCACTATATATTCATTGTTTTCCTCCGTCATTATCTTTCTTAGAATATCTTAGTTTTTTGTAGTTTTATTATTAGATATTTTCATGTTTTTGTGAGGGTAGTAGTTATAGGATATGCCTTTGCATTCACACCACGAATTTCATTGACAATACTCTTTTATGCCCACTAACTTAATATCTATGATCATTCATTGGAGAATGAGAAAATTATCCATGGCATCATAGAAATGCTGGAAAAAGGAAATAAATAATCAGAACCCTACCATACTAGTATGCAAATAATTATTCTTTAAAAGCTTATTTTTCTTTTTGTAGGGAGCCTATTATGATGCTTAAATATTGAATAAAGGAAAAGAGATTTGAAATTATAGTGTGCACACATGTATATAAAAGTGGGGTGCATTCTAAAGCCTCATTAAATATGTAGGTGATTGATAACTCTGTCTGTATTTGCAATGATAGTGTGCACACATGTATATAAAAGGTGGGTGCATTCTAAAGCCTGACTAAAGAAGTAGGTGATTGATAACTTTGTCTGTATGACCATGTGCATAATAGGGCATTGGGTGCAAAATTAAATATATTTATAGAGAGAAAGAGTGTTTTCAATTCATATCCTAATTGTATATCCACAAGACCTTTTTCAATGCAAGCTGAAGTCAGCATTGATTTGGGTTCAGATTAAATAAATGCTAAAATCAATTCATATCCTACTTGTATATCCACGAGACCTTTTTCAGTGCTAGCTCAAGTCAGGACTGATTTGGGTTCAGATTAAAGAACATGGTAGTCTGGAACATATGAGGTGGTTGAGGGTGCTAACTACAAAGCATTGTGGGAAACTGCAGCTGCTGGGTAGAGGGACATGGAGGTACTTGTGGCAAGGTTGAAAGAAACAAACACTGCAATCTACTAGTGTTGGGGAAGCCGCTGTGATACTGCTTCAAGATGAAAGGTCAAAAGAAAATATAACGAGCAAAGTAACATTTTAAATTATGGGTTTATTTTATCTCCTTACATCAATGCCATTAATAAACATGCTCAAAATTCATCTTGATTCCCGACCTCCCACTCCTAGTGGTACAATGTGGTAGGTTTTATAAGAATAAAATCATGTTTCACTCTCAAACAATTATACAATGTAGTTAATTAAATCATTATAAAGTACTAAACATGATCAATTATCATTATTTTAAGTTGTATTAATTTTTTTTATTAGTATTTTCTAAATGTAACATTACGTGATACTATCTCCCTCATATGGGTTGTAGAGAACCTCTGGCTCAAAGAGTTCTATTTCACAGATTGAATTAAAGGGGAAATGGGGAGATCATGAAGACCTAGAAAAAGAATTGAGAAAAGATACCAAGAAAGAATATGTAAGTTCAAATATTATTACGTCTTTATAGTCAATGTTTAAAATGGAAGAAAAAGTGTATATCGAGCCATACCAAGGTGATATCTATGTACTAAAGTTGAACCATTAGTTGCAATAGTTAAAGTTATACTACAATGTCCACCATATAAAAGAAGAGTAAAAGATTTGATTTCCTATATTGAAGTTAGAGGGTCATGCATTAACCTCATAGGAAAATCACATACAGACACTTAGGCCAGAGGATGATATGCTAATAATAAAGAGGGAAGATTTTAAAACCCTCACTAAGTCCCACTTCTATCTTTTTGGGTATGTACAAGACCAATGGCATCATTGGAATTACATTAGGAAAAGGCAAGGGCAGATTGTGCAGGAGCACACCACTAAATTTAGGAAGATGGATATCATATTAGGTATCTCTCCTAATAAAGTATATGTACTCCCCAATTATTTAGGGGGTCTGCATAGTAATTTTAGAAGACAGTGATGCTATTTAATCCCAAGACATTTTATGTGTCCCATGTGCAATCATTATACCTAGAAAATATATGCCACAAAAAGGGAAATCAAGTGATTCTCATCTAGGAAAAATAAATTTTTCCTACAAGCTCAACTTCTAAGTTATGGAGGTTTCTAAAGAATTTGAAACCTATATAGGTTCTACCCAAATTCAATCTTGATTTTTAACTAGAATTCCAAATGGGAATTATGCCTAGCTCTGCTCAAAATGAGTCATATCAATCTCATTTACTCTCCTTACAATCACTCACACAGATGGACTACCTTGTATCAAAATTACATGCACATAGTTCATTATTCGCGGAACTAACTATTATTCACCACATCTTAAAGTATTTAACATAATGCACATTAATACAAAGATTCATACACACAACATTTGGTGAATTTGCATTTCCATTAAACAAAGGAAAATTGTACATGCATAAACTCAGAAACTCTCTCGTTCCTCTCTTGTCATGATTCTAGCTTCATTTGGTCATTATATTTTCCTCACACTACTCCCTTTTTTATTTCCCATGGGATTATAATATATATAATTTAGAAACATCGTAGAATTTTCTAGATCCTAAAATCACTCTATAAATCACTTTGTAAATCATATTTTTTTAAATCCTAAAATCACTCAATATATCCCTAGAATATCTCATGTTTTCTATAATAAATAAAGAAAATAAAATTATTTACAATAAGGAATTAGAATTCCTTCTAAAATTTCAAAAACCCCTATTTGGAGCTTTGTCTTCTAAAAACTTGATTTTCGAAAATGACTTGGAAATTGAGATGCTCCTACATCGGATTCCAAGCAGAAAGAGCACTAAGACAATTCTGAGGAGGAAAAAGAGAAGTGGAAAGGGAAATACAAGAAGATGAAAATATTACGAATCAATGTAATCATTCAAATAAACACTACAATGATTGCAATATTGAGTCACATTGAAGAAAATTTCTGGAAACTACAGTCAAATCTAAACCCTAAGAATTGTAAGAAGGATGCCAAGAAGAAGAACCTTCTTGCCACATATTCAAACACTAAAATAGAAGGAAACTTAGGTGTGGATGAGAAGATTTCCCCCAATTTAGTGTAGAAGTAGGTGAATCTAAGTAGCATTCATCACAAGTGGGAGAAGGAAATGAAGAAAGCTATTACATATCAACATATAATTAGATATGGTCATTATAGATTAAAAAGCCACCCCCTAGGGTCAAGAAGATAAGCACATCCTTTTCCATGTTATAAGTTCAATTTCTGATTGGTGACACATAAGAAAACACGTGTTTTGAGGGATCAATGCTCCTACCTAGTTGTGGTAACTGAAACAGAAGGCCTAACAAAGCTCCTGCCTCGTTGTCGGGATTGAAAAAATAGGCCGTTAATGCCCTCTCTACACTAGAGCTCTAAAACAATGTGGAAGTTTTATTGGATAAGATTAGATTTGGTCCAATTTAGCAACTTTGGTTAAAATAATCATTTTTTATTAAAATAATGATTGATTCGATCTAACTTAATCATCACCTTGATACATTCAAGAAAGTCTCTAGGTGTAATGAATGCCAATCACAGGAACATATATATAAATAAAGATATTTTCTATTTAGAGGAGGTTAAGAAAGGAACTTATGCTGAAATGATGCTAGAGTTGTGACTGTGATAAACTTGTGCATCCACACCAGTGAGCATAGATTTTAGGAATTCAATCATAAGCAAAGGCTTACAGAACTCACCAATTTACTCCTATTCTATTTGATAACTACAGTAATAAAGATTCTCCCCATCATTTATCTTTCATGGTATATTATGTTTGATGTGATTGATATATTATGCTTGGAACTAATATTTTTTTGTAGGAAGATCAGATTGGTTTCTTTATCTCCATGAAAGTTATCTAGGAGATCCAGGAGAAAATATCTTAGGGATATCTTCCTAGAGTTGACATCGTCAAATAGAGTTAATGATCTAGGGTTAAGATGTATGTTTTCTACTCTTCCCTTGCAATCTAAAGTGCTTGGTATTTTCTTGTTTTCTTAGCTCCACTTCTTCATTCACACACACCATCTGGGTAAGCCTTGGGCAAGGCTTGTTGGGTTTAAAGTAACTTGCAACTATAACTGACATTTTCCCTTAAAAAGAAATGATGACTCCATTAGCGAGATCCCAATAAGTCATTTTTTGATCCTATTTTACTTCATTTTTCTTGGGATTTTTTTGGTTCCTTGGTGTTTTAAAGTGGTCATTAATCATATACAAAGATTGGTTTCAAAACCTAGAACCAAATATCTTCTCGATCAAAGTTTTTCCCTTCTACTTTGCACCGGTAGTTCAGGCTAGGGAATTGATATCCCTTTGTTCCTATCTACATAATTGTTGGGGAGTGTTGACAGTCTCTTTGTTTCAGTTAGTCCTTCAGAGAATTAAAGGAATTTTTCTTTAGAAATTGAGGGGTTAAGCTAAGATCTGCCAAGGGATTTTTGCATCTCTACAAATCCCGTTGGGTGGTGTTTTGAATCCAAAATTTTTGGCTTTGACTATTGAGTTTTTACTAAGTTTGCATGCCATTTTGTGGACTTAGTTACCTAATTAGGGTTTGATCCTTCATCTTGGGGTTTGATTATTTTCAGGAACATTGGTGTTTAGATACCTCTTTGGCATCATTGTACTGACAACCCTGCACTAATTGTTTTCTTGTATCTTGATTGCTTGATTGAAAACTCATTTTTCACATCTTAGTGCATTCTTGTGCATAGATCTAAGTTTTTTTTTTTTATTTTGGGCACCATTTTATTTATTTCCTTTTGATTCCTTTTCTGCCATTTGCATAGCTAGTTTTCTATTTTGTTTGATAGGATCAAAGTGTCAAATGAGAGAGAAGTGAGGGATATGTGCATCGCTTCATGTTGAAAAGAACATATCTCTTCCTTACTCTAGGTAGAACTCATCAAAACTGAAATTTTTGCATTTGCATATCTTTGCATGGTCTATTTGAATTAGATGAGTTATAACATCATTATATTTTCATCCATCACCCTTGAATTAACAAAAAACCATTAAAATTAATGCACTTAATAAAATTAATTCAACAATTTTCTATTTCTTTGGTAGCACACACACATTAAATAGGCTAGGGTGTTGGGATAGGGTAATGAGGTTAACCTCCCCAAGATAATAAACATAAGATCTTGATATAGGGTGTGTAAATCCACTTTCAGTCGCATGGTTTGGGAAGCCCTACTAACACAAGGGTTAAGAACTAGGCTACATTGGGACCTTTAGTGATCAAGGGCTCATGTCCCAAGTGTCGTAAAATGCTCAAAATTGCAAGCTTTGAGAACTAGCTCAAACTTGAACAACAGGATAGAGTTTGTCTTCCTTATTCCAGCACCACAAATGGTTTGAAAAACGGTCATCGTATGTGAAAGTTATGTCAAAAACAAAATCGCCTAATAACCCTTAAATTTTGAATTTAAAAAAAAAAATTAAAAAAAAAAATATTCAACAGAATATTCCATGGAATATTCCTTTTGGGTGGGCCAATTAGAAGCTACCACGTGGCAAGCCTGGAGGCTGCCACATGGCCTAGGATGACTTCAGCAATATATGGGCGCATTTCAAAATTTTTGGTGGGCGGTGATGTTCGATCCCATGACCTCCCATCCAACAACCCAACGTTTTACCGTTGAGCCACGCAGCCAGCCTTGTGATAAGAGCGGAACAAAACGTTTAAAAGTTTCAAACAGCGGCATGGGCGGGAAATGAAGGGGGCCAACCCCTAGGCAGCCAAACCCCATTCCATATGACCTTGTGCCGAGAACCAGGGCCAAAACACTAACCACCAGCACGCAATCCAAGGATAACTGCAATTAATAAACGTGGTCACATGCGAATTTATAGCCGACAGTCAAGGTCGGGTTGGCAGATTTTTTGATGGTGGTGCCAAATTTGGCGGACGCCCCAGATTTGGCGGAGCTAATTGGTCCCAACTACAGTTAGCTGGAGTTTTTTTAGGCTAAACTAGAGGGAATCATTAAATGGCCATAACTTTGGCTAGGAAAGGCTGTTTTGGATGAAGTTTTTTTTTTATTTTTATTTTGGGTATTTTGGACGTGCCAGAGCCATTGGCATAGGGTTTTCAGCCATTAGAGGTTATTTGCACAGGTTTTGGAGCCGTGGAAGTTCTAGGAGCCACTAGGGCCCAGTATTGAGATAACTGTATCGGGTTGCAGGTGTCCATTGGAGGTGAACCAACAGTCAATCCTGAAGGATTCATGTGTTCTGAATCTGTTTTTACATTCTATTCCACCTGTAGAGACTTATATTTAGCTGTAACGTCATTTTGAGCATTTAATTAAAACAAGGATAGACCCATTTGGGAGCCTTGGACCCAGCAGACGTAGCCCAGGAGGGGTGAACTGCTTCATCAACTTTTTTTGCATCTGTGGTTGATTTATTTTGCAGGACAAATTCGTTTTAGTGTGTTAAACATAAAAGGAAATAATTCTGCTATGCTTGAATAGATCATGAACAACTGAAAATTTCATTTGTTTCTTTACTGCAAGACATGGGCATCTTTTAAACATGTTTACTACTGAATTGAATACCTTGCAATCCTTTTCCAAGTAGTTTGAAATTCAGATCAAGTTGGTATCAGAGCTATGTTGTTGTTTCTTTGTATCAAAAGAAGTCAAATAAGCTACAGATAGAGCCTGAAACAAGCCAGGAAGCCTTCGAAATGCTCTTGTTATACAATTGCAAAGTAGATAAATTCTCTTTCAGTCAATCTCTGGTGTAGTTGTCTTTTGATTGTTTTTGTGCAAAGATCTTCTAACTGTCTTACAAGTATTGATTCTTACCAGGTTGAAACTTAAAAGAGCGGAAGAACAGTTGACTAGAGAACGAGAGAATCCTCAGTCAAGGAAGGCCAGAGAGCCATCACCTTCGCCTTCAATTTGACCCTCAAGAGTCTCAACAGAAGCTTCAAGAATGTCTGAATAGGATGGAGAAATTCCTGCAGACACGGATCCAAGAGAAGAAGAAAGAGTCTTTAGAAAGGCTTTCTTGGACCTCACTGAGATGGTGAGGATATTGTACCAAGAAAGAAATGAGAAATTGGCTAGAGAAGGGTCCAAAGATCCCCAGGAAGGAGAGGGTTCTTGA
>APFE031202449.1:0-25188 GCA_000404065.3 Pinus taeda
CCATCAGAAGCTCAGACCACTCCGACAAGGTCCTTACACCAGTACCAAGGCTATGGGCAACAATGCTTTGAAGCACAGCATTTCTCCATTCCTTCACTTGCACCGAGTGTTCAATGTGGACCATCGTCGACCATGCTTCCCACCATTTCTGGACACATCAGAGATTGCAGAACAGCTCACCAGCGACCCAGCTCAGCAAGAGCTTCCTCATCTGAGGGAGGAACTCAACGCAATGGGGACCATTGCTTCCCAAGGGGGGAGGAATGATCCAGGTGGATGTTGGTGGGCACCCACCTATCCCATTTGGACCCCCGCAACTGTCTTTCTCAGCATTTTCAGTTTCCTTAATTGTAGCACAACTTACTACTTTTAGCAGTTTTTCGGGTCCTGAACTTCCGGAGCCGTTTTGAGGCCCTAAACGACGCTTTTTGGGAATCCGGGGGCAACATGGGGTCCATACCAATGTTGCCCGTTCCAACAATGATAGTGCTCGAATAGGTCTTTCTAATGAGCTATTGTACGCGTCAAACGGAGATCATATGCTAAAGTTACGACCCCGGGAAATTGATGTACTAATTTACCCAAAACGGGGCCCACAATTTGGCGTTTCTTCTTCTAGGGGTAGGTTTTGGAATGTGAAGGGTTTTCCTTTGTTTCTCAACAATATATAGGCCTTCGAGCCTCATTGTAACACAGTTCGGAACAGTTCAGAGGCATGTAGCCGCACATCTCTTCTCAGAGATAAGCTACCATCGCCCTAGCTAGTTTATTTCCAATTCTGGTTGTAAGCATATTTCAGTATTTTCCATTAATGAAATGAAGCATTATTTCCGCTGCATCTTTGTGCATATAGTTATCTCTGTAATTTGTTGCATTCCTGTTTAAATCCGGATCAGAGGGTTTTATTATTATGTAGTAGTTTTTTGAATACAACTTCTGGATTCCCTTCCGACAATCCAGTTACAGAGAAATATGACTGGCAGAAGAAATTTGTGAGATTACCTCACTCTACCTGGCAAGTCTCGGTTGATCCGGCAACTGAACCAACATGTCCCCGACTATTTCTGCGCTGCCCTTGCATGGGCCCTGCATCAGCCTATAAGGAACTGTGTCACCCCAGCGCTGGATCGATTCTCTCCCGGAGATTTGATGTCAACCCTCCCAGCTCAGAACATCAAACCCCAGCAAATTTTCGGACTTCTGCTTGGAGGACTATGTTGCCTCTGCATGAGCCCTTCTGGCTCAACGTCAACCCCTCCTAGGTACTACGCTCCCTCCTTCTAGTGTCTCTCTGCCTCTCTGGTGCTTATCCTGGCTTAGGAGAAGACTCTCCAACCAAACTATCCACGCCCCTTACTACAACAGCTCACTATCGAAATTCTCTCAGCAGCTGTTCAGCGTCAGAAAATGAAACTTCTGAACGCACTTTGTGTGTCTTTCCAAATGACTCTTACGGCTCCTTAAATAATCTCCTCGTTGACATTTAACAACCCATATTAGAAGCTAATCAATGGCTAAGATCATTTATGCTTGATCCTCCTTTTCTTCTAGAAGTTACACCCACAGTTAGATTAATACCCATTAATTATTTTATTTTCCTAAGTTTAGACTTAAGGTCCCATTAAAAATAATTAATTATTTTAAGAAAACTGTTTCTGGGTGGAATTTCCCAAAACTTTTTCTGGGTTCTTTGGAATACATGTGCCCAAGCCTCCTTGCAATATTTGAGACTTAGAGCACATCCGATGCTACCAAAAATCAACATATGAGCCACAAACCTTCAAAGAGATCTAAGCTGGAGTATATCTAAGGACATGGGATCTCTAGAAGAAGGTCGAGTGACTGTTCTATGTTTTATGAGCCAAGACTGAGTCTTAGAAGGAGCTTTTATGTCCAAGAAGGAGGGTTGAAGCCCTAAAGTTTCGTTTTGTGTCTTGAGAGAGGGCCAAAGCCCTAGTTTCTTTGTTATAGTCAAGTCAAAAGGCCTCAAGACCAAGCACAGGTAGAAAGAAGGGTCGTAGCTGAGTTAAGGAGGCCTCATATTGGGAATATCGCATTGTGGAAGGTTGTGACCCTTGTGAAGACTGGAACAATGCACATAAGTTGATGAAGTCTGTGGAACGGGTTGCTATTCTATGTTGGATGATTGTTGAGCGTAGATCTTGAAGTCTATTCATCAAAGGAAGGGTTGGACAACAATGTTTGAAGGATGGCTATGTAGTGTCATTGAAGGATTAAATTCATTGAGCAATTATAGCCTGTGTATGACAAAGATTAGAAAGGAGTCAAATCTTTGTGTGAAGGAGGCAAAGGACAACTAGGTAACAAGCGACAAATAAGGACTAAAAGGGATGTTTGTGAAGGGGCTACATCAACAAGTAAGTTGTTTGTTTTATCATTGTTTTGTTGGGAAGATTGAAGGTCAAAGGGAGATGACCTCAATCCTTGTTGTATTGTAGTTTGTATCAGGTTTCATAAAGGGCCATGATCCCTAGTACGGGATCAATATGTATTTCTTCTTCATGGACTAATAAGAAGTGTTTTGGCCATACATAAATTTGTGTATTTTATTGATTCATTGTTGTTATATTTCTGCTATGCAAAGTGCTTCATAGTTGAGTATCTTCAATGTGTTTATGTTCTAGTCTAGACATAAACCAAGCTTGGGGTTCAAGGGAATTTCAACACAACCTATAGGGGTAAACATAGGAGAAAATTTCTCTTCTTTTATGCATATGTGGACCCAGTGACTCCGTAGATGAAAACCTCACATTTTCTTTGAGCTCTCATCCTTCAACTTTCATCTCTCAGCTCACACCTCAGCTACTATAGATGTTCTCATCTCATGCCACACTTACTACAGATGTTCTCAGCTCATGCCCAACCCCTACATATAATGGGTTGCACTCATTCATAAGAGGTATGCTTAATGCTTCATGTAAAAGAGATAATGACATATGTAGTATGCATGGAGTAGTGATTATGAAGTTGAAATACATAATGGATCATGACACTTTGAATGGAAATCACTTGCCTTATTACAACTCGGTGGCTTTTATTCCCTCTAGTCAAGTGTAACCACCTTGGGGATTTCCTTTCCTGGTTCAGGAGGGGCAGAAACAAGAAGCCTAGATAGAGATGGTGTGTCCATATCCTTCCATACTTAAAACTTTCCATTCATCCCTCTCTCCATTCTCCCCATTTTTGAGTTGGTTGATGTAAGTCTCTTGTATTGGTTTCCCGTTTTCTTCATCCTATGAGAACAAGGGGATTGGAAATGCCCAAAGGTTGATCTTGTTGGATGAAAGAACAAAAGAGAAAGTGCCAAATGTTAAAATACAAAATAAAGGCAAGGGATGAATCATAGAGCCAAAAGCCAACTTGAGCTCTATGCTGAATATGATCAATAGAGAGGATATCCACAGGGAATTTGTGAAGATCACTTGGATCAACCCTTAGGTTGGGTTACGGCCAAAGGTGGCCTTCTATGCTGAGCATTTCATGGTTATGACAGATGGACTACTTGACCTCCTTATACATATTCCTATTGAATGAATGCTCTTCGGATAACTGTGGGCTAGTTTAGAGTTGGGTCTCAAAGTTTATAGATTGAGAGTTACCACCAAATTAGCCACTCAGATAAGATATGCCAGTTGTACCATCTCTAGGAGGTAGAGACTAAACAACATTTCATCTTTTGTTGTCTATTTTATTATGAGATTTGAGGGTGGTTCCACTGTCTTTTCCTTGAGATAGAGACACTTGGTCGATTCTTTAGATACCCCAACTAGAGATGCTTGGCCTTATATATGTAGGAGAATTTTTGTTTTCGCGTTTCCATACTTCAACCACATCCATTCCAAAAATTAGCTCCTACTTGATAGATTACCTCCTTTTTACGGTGCTCCTGATCTAGGGTACCAAGTGACAGATGGAGATAGATGATTCTAGATCAGTGAGGACATGGGGCTCCATTCTTGTCTCAGTGAGATCCTAGAGGTTCCCCTAAACTAGAACTCATTCCAACATTAGTTCAACCACATGTTGAAACCTTACATTAGTGACGAGCCCTTCCTTGCATATAGTGACATAGTATTAGCTCAAGCCTCCCACACCATTATTCTTTAGCACAAACATCTAGATTGAGTTTTCTCCATTTGGACTCAGATGTTAAGAAAGAGAGCCCTAATGATCCATGATCACCTCTTATGGCTGGTACCATAGGCCAATCAGCTACTCATCTTGCACATCCTTCTCCTGGACTCCCTCTTCATTCCTTGGAGTTGGTCGCCTAGGGTTTTAGATTAGTATGCTCTTTTACTTCCTGATTGTCTTATATAGGAGCCACTTTAGCGCTCCTACTGTCTACCAACATCATTTTACCTATCACAGTACCATCGACCTACTTTTGTGGTCATTTGTTGGACATTAATACATTTATCTTTATCTTTATCTACCCCTTCATATGATCCCATCACCCCTAGTCTTCTGCATATCATGATTATCAAAATAAAAGGGACTTAAAAACATCCCAACCCTTATGAGCATTGAATTTCCCATACTAAAAAGGGGGATTCAAAAGAAAATCAATGAAGCTTGCAAAATAAGCTGATCAAAGAAAAATAAAAGGCTAAAGAATGGGTGGAAAAGCAAAGGTTGAGGAAAGGGCAACTAAGCACAAAGTGCTCCCTCTATAAAGGTGCTCATGGATGATGGTCTCACAAAGTCCATGTATAAGACTATGACACCATTCATGAAGTTCATCCCTAGCCTTATAAATTACCACATGCACGTAGTACTTGAAGGGTTGACCTAGGAACTATTCCTCCCCTTGGGGCTTTTTCTTTCACTATCATTTGGGAGTATCTAATAGAGGTAGTTGATGGCCTTTCCATACCCCAATTTGGCAAGTCTTATGCATTTGAAGTTGATCCTAAATTTGGACACTAAATAGGATCTACAAAGTGACTTTAACATATGTCATGACTGACCTTTTTGCATTGGGTTGCTTGCCCATAGTGATTGGTGGTTACACATGGACCATGGAGCCCATGATCATAGTTGATGCCCCAAGGCATATGCTACACTTGGTAACCATCTTTGTCCTTTGGAGAACCTATTCGACCACTATTACATATGATGAGGCCTTGTCACTCATTTGGAGGTGATTTGGCCATCATTTGGAGGATATTTAGGCTTTCTGCCCCCTGATGAGTCCATCTTGCTTGTAGAGGATGCCAAAAGGACATTGGATGACTTGAGACCATGTGACGATATGGCAAGCCTTGGAGGATCTGATAGGCCCTTGCTCACCTTGGACACATTGAGGATGTTGGAGATTGAGCAACCTATGAGCTAGATGTTGAGCATTTATGACATATTACTTCATGATAGGGATGACTTCACCATTTTGAGCCAATTGGACTTTGAGATGATGATGTCACACTACTTAGGCTTTAAGAGTTGCCTTATGACTGCCATACAGCCATAATTCACCCTTAGACTCATATGTGTGAAGGAAAGGAGGGTTGTTTTGAGGTCTTGAGAGCTTAGAAGCAAGTCGCTTCACTTGGAGGCTTTGTTTGGGGGCTTTCTAAGCCTATCCACTTTGTATTAGAGCCTACTTATCTTATGTTTAAGCATTAAGTGGTGTTGGATAGCCTCATATAAATACATGAGGCTGAGCTTCATTGTAAATCATCTCGGACTTGTGGATTAATATCACCATTGGCCTCTTATTCACTTCTCTTTGCAAGCTATGGATTAGTAGAGGAATGCACCTTCTTTAGAGGAGTATATTTTGTGGATGCTACTTCCTTTTCATGGATGATCTTGGCTTGAAATCCTCTTGAATGGACATGTGATTGGTTTAGTAAGTGGTCTTTTCCTTTCTTGATTAAATTGTTGATAATTGATCCTCAATATTGGTGTACTTGACTAGTGGAGTAGGTGTGCCTTATTGAAACCTTTATTTAGCAAACCATTGTTCTCCAAAAGCTAAGGAAGGGTTCTAGTGGAGGTCCTTCCCTCTTGAATCATCTTCTGAAATTGATTATGGTCTCTTGGGAGATACCCTAGGGTTTGTTGTGGATTACCCTAGGATTCTTTCAACTCCACCCTATCTTCACCCATTTAACTTTGGTCTTTCCTCCTGCACCCTCCACGGGCTCAACCTGGAACCTGCGGATACTAGATCTTATAGCTTTGGCTGTAGATCTATCTTCAACTCTTGCTCTAGCTCTTGCTCGTGTTTTGACTTTTGGCTCTTCTTGAGGCTGTGACTTTGGCCTTGGCTTCAGCTCTGGCCTCTTATCTTTAACCCCCACATGCTTAACCTGCTTCAAAATACAATAACAAATTCAGGTAGCATTTCCAGGATCAAAATGCTCTTGATACCATAGATCTATAATTATCTTATTGGAAACAGGATTTTTTCTTTGGATTTCCTGTGCATGCTATTTCTAGCAAAGAAAACACAGGTCCTGCAATGACTAGATAAAATGCAACAAAAAACGGCAAAAGTCATCAAACACATGGCAGCAAGAAGTTTTGAACCTAAGAAAACCATTTCCAAGTAAAAAAGCTCCAGAAGAGTTTAATACAGAAGAGCACAATTTCCCTGCATTTTAGTGTTGGCAGCAAGGGCAACAAGTTCTGCTCCAATCTCTGTTCTGGTCTACGTTCTCTGTGGCAACAGAGTTTTCATAGCATTTGCTGCATCGTACTGACTGCAGCATCTTTTCATTTGCACCCATATTATTCTGTCAGCTTTCATCACTCCCTTATATATGTTCTTATTGCAGCTGGATAAACCGTTTATTGAGCTGCCTTGTAATTGGCAATCGATTAACAATTAAATACCCGCTCATGTTACTGTAGCGCATCCGAGTGCCACATGCATTGCTATGTGGCCCCACTTTATGCATCGAATTTTTTTTGGAGTACTTAATCTCTGATTACAGTAAGACCGCCCTTGTTTAGTTGTTGAGGGTTCCCATCAATACCTTCACGGGGGTTTTCAAACCCTGGCACTGGCTTCTTATCTTCACCTGCTTGGCATTGTCTTTACCTTCACTCTCCAGAGACTTGATTTCGAACCTGTGGAGACTGGATCTTATGGCTCCGGCTTTGATTCTAGCTCTAGCTCTTGCTCAGGTTCTGACTCAACAAGAGCAACATGCTTAATCACAACAACACACAGCATTGAACAATCAATTCAGAAACATACAGGGGGCACTGGACAATAGGTTCAAAAACATCAAACATACATACAACAACATACTCCCATCCTACGGTCACCCTCTATTTATACACTGGGTAGTCAGCCAGTTGTTATAGCTGAATCACCAGTTGACAGTGACAATGAATCAGCCACCTAGTTGATTCAATGGAGACAACCTTGGATTCCTCTATTTTGATGATTCAAACATAACTCAATTCAAACCCCTTATTAATGTTAGCATTAGCCATCTATGTCGATATTGATCTGACTATCTTGTTGACCTACGAAGTCGCATAATTGCCATTATTGAAAGCCTTAAGCTCCAAAAATTTACTTGATAAGAAAGTTGCCTAGTTCGTAATTGTGGCAAATAATGTAGTTAGAGAGAAATCTATCCTGTTTGCAGTCGTGTCAAATGCTATAGTTAAACAAGAAATCTAAATATTGAATACTATTTTTTTTTTTTTTTTTAAATTACTGTTATTGGGTTACACCATTCACCTGGACTCTTTTTAGTTGGGGACCGAGTGTGATGTTTGCAGTTGGACATTACTGTGCATGTGACCATTCATGTGTTATCCTTGTTTTAGATCATGCGTTTGCATTGACAGGAAATATGAAAACGCAGATTGGCCTTACCAATGTCACTATTAATTTTTTTCATTTTCTTAGCTATGCACTTGAAATGAATATATTAGATTTGTAATCTTCTCAATTTGTTTCTTGTAACATGTAGGTGATGCTGGCTATCTTAATAGGTTTGCTTACCATTTTGACATGGCACTTCACAACTGTGTACACCACAAAATCTATAAAGAGTTTAGCCTATGGTCTCCGCTATGAGCTTTTACAACGTCCCATCTCAAGAATGTTCAACATACTTAACTCCACTGTGGAAATAACTATGGCACAAGTTCGACTTTCGGAATATGTCGTTGGTCGCTATCCAGTACCTCGAAGCCCTTATCAGCAAGTTCAAGTTGAGTACAAGATTTATTTCAGATGCAGATTTCTTGTAGTTGCGTACTTGACCTGCTTGTTGTTTATTCTAGCAAGAAATTCTTCAAAATGCATCCTTAAATCTGTTTGATTGGAACTGTCATCGTGCAGCTATATGATGTGATGATGAATATCACATGGGCTCTGTTTGCAAGTCGGAAAGCACTGACTGCAATAACCATAAATTATGGAAATGGGCGTGTTCAAGCCTTTCATAGAGATCGCAAGAACAATAGTACATTTTATATCTTTTCTGAACCTCCGAATTCAACTTTATCCAATGCTTCAAGGGAAATTGATAGTAAGGAAAGTACATTGAATGCACCTTTTTACAGCTGGGCAAACGGTTTCGTTATTCAGCGCAATTCATCTATCTGGTACAAGGAACCACTTGATCCTTCTACCGGTGAGAAGAATGGCCCTCCTAAGCAGATTCCTCCTGATGACCTCATCAATATTGCTGGTATTTCACAAATACAAGATGGTGGTGCTTCCTGGCATGTAACAGTGAGCAAGTATTCTGACACACCTCTACTTTCTTCTGCATCTCCTGTAATGCATCCTACTAAAAAAAATATAGTTGCGGTAGTTGGAGTGAGATCGGCTCTTTCCAGTGTCGGCCAGCTGATGAAAGACTTGGTGGAATTACATAGTGGCTATATGTACTTAACTTCTCAAGAAGGCCATCTGATTGCCACCTCTACTGATGCTCCATTGATAACAAATACATCTAGTAGCCCAAAGCTTATGACTGCCGTGGAATCAAGTCATCCTATCATTAGGGCTGGTGCAATATGGTTGCAAAAGAAGTATGGAAATAGGTTAGGTTTCAACAAAGGGGTTCATGTGGAAAATGTCTTGCTTGGACGTCATCGCTATTATATTGACTCCTTTATGTTGAACTTAACAAGACTTCCTCTGGTGAGAATTAAGAACCTTTATACTCGTTTTTCCTGTCTTTGTATCTTATTCTCTTTTACTTGAAATTAACAACAGTTGCATACCTCTACATTTTAATTAAAATGGTTTTTAAATATGTAATCTTTCCTGTATGTGGACAAGCAAGAAGGATGCGTTACATGGGTTCTCATTTCAGTGCAAATAAACTGTTTTATGATTTTCAAAAAGTGAAACCAGAAAAGGCTAATACTATCATAGTGGCATGTACTTAATGACGAAGATTAACTTAGGCAACATTTCTTTCCATGACTCTACATTTTATTTTATTTTATTTTTATTTGAATAGGAAATTTTCACTATTTAACTGCTAAGCAAAGACCCAGATTAGGTTGATTTCAAAATGCCATTTGATTCAGATATACCTTCTGTCTAAAATATTCCATTCCCAATATCCATTTTAAATGAAATAGTATACCTATGGATAATGTTTTTCCCTGAAATATTTTCAATCTATTCCACGTTATGAACTAAAAGCTGATTTCAAAGGGAGGCATGCTCTGAATATTAGACAACTCCTAAAAACTGTACTAATGGTATTGGGATAACCGTAATATTAAAAATGGAAACTCGCAAGTAAGAGAACTGGGGATAAAATTGCCAAAATCCTATCAAAAGTGACTTCTGAAGTGGTTTTGCTCCTGGTTTGTGAAGCCATGGCAGTCCCATGCTAATTACCGTGCATTCCCTAAGAAGCCCAAATGAAGCTAGCAGCATTGTTGACTCCTGAGTGGGCCGCAGACATGGAAGATAAGAGTTGCAATGCAGGCCAAACTACTGAGAGCAATTTGGACGCTGAAATATAAAAAAGGGGGGTCAAAATCATTCATTTCAATCATCTGATGGGAGATCTCTGCTTGGGTTTCATTGATTTCAATTGCCATTTCAAACTGAAACCATATTGTTGAGAAGAGAATTATCAGAGTTGGAAGCTTATTATGGTCTTGAAAACAGATGAAAAATGCTGAACTGAGGCATTAGGATAAGAAAATTTTCTTTTCAACAGTTCAGTTATCCTGGTGATTTTATATGGCTGTGAAATCTCGGTTTTCAGCATCTCTTGTGAGACCTGGAACAAGATAAAGGAAATCCAAATAGTTTGGTCACCTAAAATCTTAAAATCAAATGCAACACTCCATACCTCATTCACTTGATTGAAGCAGGATGTACTTTGGTACGGTCTAAAGCAATGAATAGATATTTAGAATATAGAGTATAAACATAAATTGCTGAAGTTTAGCAATGATGGGCATCCTGTTATTGCTTTTAGTATCCACTGCATTCACCATAGGCTCAACAAGGTTGGGCTAGAGATTCAAAGGGTTGCCTTAACTATTGGAACATAACAAAAGACAATCAAATTAATAATATCAATGATATTAAATAATACATCCCAATTAAGTTTAAAGATAAGCCCTGTAATGACAATGACATCATTAACAAAATGATGTTGAACTGTTGAAGTATGATAAAGATTGTATCAATCCTAATTTGGTTGATCAAAACTATTTTTCCAACGTTATGAGATTAAGAAAACAAAATGAATATTGTTAACATTAGGACCTCTTACCCACCAAAAGTGGGTGACCCTTAGGAGAAACTTTTCTCCTATTCATCTCATCCAGCAGGCAGCCAGCTGCCCTTGAAAGCCATTGAGTAGCTGATGTAATGTGCCATCCATATCTTCGCCACCTGCATCAGTCATACGTCTCCTCGCCCATTTGCCAAGAACACATGTTTGAAGGTGGGTTTTTGATCAAAAGGTACTATATTTAGTTTGCAATTGAGTGCTTATGCTTGTTTGTATTTGGGCATTGTTGACCACTGGAGTGGCACTTGATGATTATATGAAGACTCCATGCCCAAGGATGATCTTGAGGAAACTTGTACCATCAGATGTCATTAGTCAACAAAGTTTTTTTAACTCTACTTCTATCTGCTCATCATCTTTCTTGTACCCAGATTCCACACCTTGCGGGGAATTGTAATAAGTGATACTAGTAATGATGAGTTTTTGAGTTTGTAACAGGCTTAGGATGTTGGGACTCAATCAGCAAACAAGAACACCTTGGAATGTTTTTTATGCGGTTAATTATCTCTTCTTTTTCAGAGCAGATAATTTTCTAGGTTTTTTCACTCATTTTTTACTCCAAAGTTGGGGTGACAGTTTGAAGGTTGAGCCCCTAACACATCTTAGTGTCTAGAGTCGATGTATATTATCATACTAGATCACACAAAAAATTTCATGGAATTTCGCTAGGTCTAAGTAGGATTTTTTAATAATTAAAAATTTCCCGCAAAATGAGATTTTTTAATTATTTTATATGCAATTGTGTAAATAAGTGGCCTTAGGAAATGTCTGGGGCGTGTGACTACTTGAAATTCATCTTCAGAGACCCAACATTATCCGAGGACCCATTTTGGGGGGTTAAAAAAGTGACTTCTAATCCCTCAAATGCCAATTTTCCTAATGACAGTGGCAAAAAATGAGGAAAAAAATTCAAAAAATTGAATAGTTGGAAAAATTTAGAAAGTTTTCCATGGTCAAAATAAGTCAAATTTTGACATAGAAAGTTAAAGAAATATCAAGGGTGATGTAGCAACAATGTGGGTCCCACCACATGGAGGAAAGTCAGAGTCAAAATTCCAAATGGAAAGTCAAATGGTCCAACGTTGAGTTAAAGAGGCAACGTTGAAATATTACATATGGCTCAAGTTCAAATAATTTTATTTATTTCAATACGATTGGTACACATTAAAGTTTGTGGGGCAAAAACAATGACATGGCAGCCACATTAGAAAGACAAAGTCAACAGCTAGTCAAAAGAGTCCTGAATTATCCACTCAGCACTAGCAGGTGTAAAAATCAGTTTAAGAGAATTCGTAAAAGTTAAGAAAGTTGAAGGGGGACAAGGCTGCCACATAGGACAGACCTTGTCTCCCACCCACTTGTCCCCCACTAAAGCTAAAGGAGCAGTTAAGTTCATACGCAGCCTAGTTTGGCATCTCCTTCAACACAAATTTTGCTAAGAATTGAGTGGAGGACAGACTGCTACATGCATCAGATTTTGTCCTCCCACTAACTCATGTTTGTGTCCAAAAGAAGATCAGCGTAGACTTTGTTGGAATGTTAAGAGAGGTTAACTCAAGTTTTTGTGATGGCTGTCTACGCCTTAAACTCCACTTAGCATCCATGCTGCCAGTGAAAACTCCACTTAGCCTCCATGCTGCCAGCGAAAAGGTACCCACAACAGTCAACGCAGGCCAGTAAAAGACACTACGCAACTGTCATTTAATGGAGGGTTTATCATAGCAGTCAAACAAAGATTTTGAGGGAGTTTGTCCCCCATTTACTTCAGTTATATATGCACTTGGCAAGTAGCTCTCGCACTAATCAACAGTTAGGAAATTTGGCACGTGAGGAAAGGATATACGCTGCCAGCTAAGGAGATATGCACAACAGTCATATCGACCACTTGTTTGATCATTACTACACTCAGAGATTTATTGGCACTTGGTCAAATATCACAGCTACTTGTACAAATTCGTTTTTATCAGTGGGATTATCTCCATTCCACGCTTGTCACTTGCACTCACATTGGGATCGACTCCCATATTTCTATTTAAAAGAGATTTGGCTCTCATCTTTGTATCTTTAGAATGAGCTATTGGGCTTACAAAGACTCTACTGGATTTTGTGTTCATTTTCATATAATAAAAGAGACTTTGGGGTACTATTGTGTTGGTGTTCTCCTTCCATTTTTTGAGGTGACGTTATTTCAATTGTTGTGCTTTACATTCTACATGTATGTTGGATTATGCTAGTTATTATTTTGCTACTTGTTTGGATTAACATATGCAAGCTATCTTGTATGGTTTTTGGGTTAGAGAAATACTCTAGGAAGATAAGCACTAGAAGATTTTTGGTGAAATCTCTAGCCTTCTCCTCCACTGTATAATCTAAACCCTTTATGATTGTTGACATATTTTGCCAAGTGTGTAGAGATCTTTAGATTTGGTTGAAGGATTTACTTGGGCTTGGTGTAACTCTCCAATAGACGAAATAACTCCCAAGATCAAGAATAGAAGGACCCAATCGATTTGCCTCAAGGATCTCATCAAACGATTTTGAAAGAGAGAGTTTCCTTTCCTCTAGCCTACTAAGGTCACATAAATTTAAATTAAATATTTTTCTTGGTCAATATCTTGTGCTTTCAAGGATTTTATTTGCTACCTAGAGCATGGTTTTAACTAGACAAGTATGGAGTTCAACTTGCATGTCTTGATCTAATTCTTGTACACTAATTGTAGATTATCATTTTGACTATTTCATGTAATCTTTGTCTTCTTTTCAGGATTACTTTGGCTTTCCATTCGAAAGCATCTCACTTCATTTTAAGCAAATACAATTTCATTTCTTAAAGAACAACACTTTGAAGGCACTGGTTGTTTATGTATTTCAAGCTTATTTTGTGTATTGATGGTTATTGCTCATATCAGTTTTTTGCTTATAAATCTTAAAGTAATAATTTGTTTAACTCTAACAATTCTCCTAGAAACTCACATCTCTTTAACTTAACTTTTCATTAGGGACCACCCCCCTTAGCTAACCTAGGAGATAGCTTAAACAAATGGAGAGGGGATTTAGTGTGACAACCCCTTCTCTGAGTTCCTTGCCACCAACCACACCTTGTGGGGTTGAAGGCTTTTCTCACTGACTTGTAGGTAGGTATAGGCGGCAGGGTCAACATTTTTGACGCCGTTGCGGAGGACAAGCTTTCTTGTACCTGGGAAATCGACTAACCTTTTGGTTTTAGCTTTTTTTGAACTTTAGATTTAGATTCTTGCTCAAGTGGCAACTCCACTCAATCCAAATTTTGCAAGAGTCTCTACTAGGAGAAATTCAAGTGGTCTAGTTAGCCCCTCTCCTGATCCTAAAAGGGTTTTTAGAGAGAGGTTGAATAGACTTTCTCTTAGTAGAGCTCTTGCTAGTTTTGGGCAAGAGGCTGTTTCTGATATTCATTTGCTTTTTCAAGAACAAGTAGAGCCTAGCATCATAAATGATCTTTTTGTTCCTTGTGACTTCACTAACATAAATGGCTATCCTCACAATATTCTTGACAAGGCTATTGAAAATTTGCCTTCCTTTGAAGGTAACAATGCCATTAGTGCTACATCACATGTGAAAAACTTTAATGTTTGTATCTTTAAATGTTGTAACACTGCTAATTATGAGGATGTGAAGATGAGGCTTTTTGTTTTATCTTTAGAAGAAGATGCTCTTGATTGGCTCACTGAGCAGCCTGCTAACTCATATAACTCTTTACAAGCCATTCTAACTGCATTTTTAGATAAGTTTGGAGAGAAGAAGGAAAATAGCCATTTGATCAAAGCCATTAGCAACATGAAGAAAAATGAGAATGAAACCATGGAGGAGTTTAACAAGGGATTCAATGAATTAGTAAAATGCATGTCTGCTACTGTTAAACCTCCTAATGAATTTCTTTTATGCTCATATCTAGATGCTTTTGGGATTGACACTGCCTATGAGTTGAGGAGGAAGGAGCCTACGAATCTAAGTGGTGGGGTGATTGCAGGTGTAAGGGGAAACGTTCAAAAAGAGTGACTATCGTTTCTAATTCAGGTGGAAGTTCTTCTTGAATCTACCTTGGAGTTTCAATCATCCGCCACTAAATGTAGTTATTCTGCTCAGAACAATAAAACTATTAAATTACCAATATTCCTGACAAGGCTATTGAAAATTTGCCTTCCTTTGAAGGTAACAATTCCATTAGTGCTACATCACATGTGAAACTTTAATGTTTGTATCTTTAAATGGCGTAACACTGCTAATTATGAGGATGTGAAGATGAGGCTTTTTGTTTTATCTTTAGAAGAAGATGCTCTTGATTGGCTCACTGAGCAACCTGCTAACTCATATAACTGTTTACAAGCCATTCTAATTGCGTTTTTAGATAAGTTTGGAGAGAAGAAGGAAAATAGCCATTTGATCAATGCCATTAGCAACATGAAGAAAAATGAGAATGAAACCATGGAGGAGTTTAACAAGGGATTCAATGAATTAGTAAAAAGCATGTCTGCTACTGTTAAACCTCCTAATGAATTTATTTTATGCTCATATCTAGATGCTTTTGGGGTTGACACTGCCTATGAGTTGAGGAGGAAGGAGCCTACGAATCTAAGTGGTGGGGTGATTGCAGGTGTAAGGGGAAACGTTCGAAATGAGTGACTATCATTTCTAATTCAGGTGGAAGTTCTTCTCGAATCTCCCTTGGAGTTTCAGTCATCCGCCACTAAATGTAGTTATTCTGCTTAGAACATAAAACTATTAAATTACTAATATTCCTGACAAGGCTATTGAAAATTTTCCCTCCTTTGAAGGTAACAATTCCATTAGTGCTACATCACATGTGAAAAACTTTAATGTTTGTATCTTTAAATGGTGTAACACTGCTAATTATGAGGATGTGAAGATGAGGCTTTTTGTTTTATCTTTAGAAGAAGATGCTCTTGATTGGCTCACTGAGCAACCTGCTAACTCATATAACCCTTTACAAGCCATTCTAACTGCGTTTTTAGATAAGTTTGGAGAGAAGAAGGAAAATAGCCATTTGATCAATGCCATTAGCAACATGAAGAAAAATGAGAATGAAACCATGGAGGAGTTTAACAAGGGATTCAATGAATTAGTAAAAAGCATGTCTGCTACTGTTAAACCTCCTAATGAATTTATTTTATGCTCATATCTAGATGCTTTTGGGGTTGACACTGCCTATGAGTTGAGGAGGAAGGAGCCTACGAATCTAAGTGGTGGGGTGATTGCAGGTGTAAGGGAAACGTTCAAAACGAGTGACTATCGTTTCTAATTCAGGTGGAAGTTCTTCTCGAATCTCCCTTGGAGTTTCAGTCATCTGCCACTAAATGTAGTTATTCTGCTCAGAACAATAAAACTATTAAATTACCAATATTCCTGACAAGGCTATTGAAAATTTACCTTCCTTTGAAGGTAACAATTCCATTAGTGCTACATCACATGTGAAAAACTTTAATGTTTGTATCTTTAAATGGTGTAACACTGCTAATTATGAGGATGTGAAGATGAGGGTTTTTTTTTTATCTTTAGAAGAAGATGCTCTTGATTGCCTCGCTGAGCAACCTGCTAACTCATATAACTCTTTACAAGCCATTCTAACTGCATTTTTAGATAAGTTTGGAGAGAAGAAGTAAAATAGCCATTTGATCAATGCCATTAGCAACATGAAGAAAAATGAGAATGAAACCATGGAGGAGTTTAACAAGGGATTCAATGAATTAGTAAAAAGCATGTCTGCTACTGTTAAACCTCCTAATGAATTTCTTTTATGCTCATATCTAGATGCTTTTGGGGTTGACACTGCCTATGAGTTGAGGAGTAAGGAGCCTACGAATCTAAGTGGTGGGGTGATTGCAGGTGTAAGGGGAAACGTTCAAAACGAGTGACTATCGTTTCTAATTCAGGTGGAAGTTCTTCTCGAATCTCCCTTGGAGTTTCAGTCATCCGCCACTAAATGTAGTTATTCTGCTCAGAACAATAAAACTATTAAATTACCAATATTCCTGACAAGGCTATTGAAAATTTGCCTTCCTTTGAAGGTAACAATTCCATTAGTGCTACATCACATGTGAAAAACTTTAATGTTTGTATCTTTAAATGGTGTAACACTGCTAATTATGAGGATGTGAAGATGAGGCTTTTTGTTTTATCTTTAGAAGAAGATGCTCTTGATTGGCTCACTGAGCAACCTGCTAACTCATATAACCCTTTACAAGCCATTCTAACTGCGTTTTTAGATAAGTTTGGAGAGAAGAAGGAAAATAGCCATTTGATCAATGCCATTAGCAACATGAAGAAAAATGAGAATGAAACCATGGAGGAGTTTAACAAGGGATTCAATGAATTAGTAAAAAGCATGTCTGCTACTGTTAAACCTCCTAATGAATTTATTTTATGCTCATATCTAGATGCTTTTGGGGTTGACACTGCCTATGAGTTGAGGAGGAAGGAGCCTACGAATCTAAGTGGTGGGGTGATTGCAGGTGTAAGGGAAACGTTCAAAACGAGTGACTATCGTTTCTAATTCAGGTGGAAGTTCTTCTCGAATCTCCCTTGGAGTTTCAGTCATCTGCCACTAAATGTAGTTATTCTGCTCAGAACAATAAAACTATTAAATTACCAATATTCCTGACAAGGCTATTGAAAATTTACCTTCCTTTGAAGGTAACAATTCCATTAGTGCTACATCACATGTGAAAAACTTTAATGTTTGTATCTTTAAATGGTGTAACACTGCTAATTATGAGGATGTGAAGATGAGGGTTTTTTTTTTATCTTTAGAAGAAGATGCTCTTGATTGCCTCGCTGAGCAACCTGCTAACTCATATAACTCTTTACAAGCCATTCTAACTGCATTTTTAGATAAGTTTGGAGAGAAGAAGTAAAATAGCCATTTGATCAATGCCATTAGCAACATGAAGAAAAATGAGAATGAAACCATGGAGGAGTTTAACAAGGGATTCAATGAATTAGTAAAAAGCATGTCTGCTACTGTTAAACCTCCTAATGAATTTCTTTTATGCTCATATCTAGATGCTTTTGGGGTTGACACTGCCTATGAGTTGAGGAGTAAGGAGCCTACGAATCTAAGTGGTGGGGTGATTGCAGGTGTAAGGGGAAACGTTCAAAACGAGTGACTATCGTTTCTAATTCAGGTGGAAGTTCTTCTCGAATCTCCCTTGGAGTTTCAGTCATCCGCCACTAAATGTAGTTATTCTGCTCAGAACAATAAAACTATTAAATTACCAATATTCCTGACAAGGCTATTGAAAATTTGCCTTCCTTTGAAGGTAACAATTCCATTAGTGCTACATCACATGTGAAAAACTTTAATGTTTGTATCTTTAAATGGTGTAACACTGCTAATTATGAGGATGTGAAGATGAGGCTTTTTGTTTTATCTTTAGAAGAAGATGCTCTTGATTGGCTCACTGAGCAACCTGCTAACTCATTTAACTCTTTACAAGCCATTCTAATTGCATTTTTAGATAAGTTTGGAGAGAAGAAGTAAAATAGCCATTTGATCAATGCCATTAGCAACATGAAGAAAAATGAGAATGAAACCATGGAGGAGTTTAACAAGGGATTCAATGAATTAGTAAAAAGCATGTCTGCTACTGTTAAACCTCCTAATGAATTTCTTTTATGCTCATATCTAGATGCTTTTGGGGTTGACACTGCCTATGAGTTGAGGAGGAAGGAGCCTATGAATCTAAGTGGTGGGGTGATTGCAAGCGTAAGGGGAAACGTTCAAAACGAGTGACTATCGTTTCTAATTCAGGTGGAAGTTCTTCTCGAATCTCCCTTGGAGTTTCAGTCATCCACCACTAAATGTTGTTATTCTGCTTAGAACAATAAAACTATTAAATTACCCAAAATATGGCCAAAACCCAAGTACCACGCAGAACCGAAAGAAATAAAATTGCAGTTTATAACTTCTCGGGTTCAAACTTTGAAATAACCTGCATGCACCTTTACCATGCGATCATCGTCGAATCACGCCCTTCATAACGAACAGATCTGATTGATTGGACTTCAACTGGAATAAATCACAGTTGATAACTCATCGTGTCTGAAAATGAAATTAACATACACACATTTTTCCGTGCGATATCTATTGGATCTGCCTCCTTTAATTGGATGCCCCACGTTAACTGAGCAATTAACCTAGTTTAATAAAATATCTCGTCCGGTTTTGGATTAACCTTCAAGCTTTTAACCCACGCAATGATCGTAGATCTATTGATTAGATGGCGTCCGCTCTTCTATTGGATTTAGCGCGAATTTGTCAAACTTTTCTCATTTCGCTATGATTTTAGCGCTTCTGCCAAGTTTAGTTCTTATCTATTGAATTCAGAATATCGCTAACTAAAGCTCCGTGGTTCAAAATACATTCGACTTATCCTAATACACAGTGAATGAGGTTTTAAACGCGATAACACAAGATCCTACAAATCTCTAATTCAACAGGCCAAACTGGAAATCAAGGACATTCAAAGAGATTTTGAAGGAAATTCAAACCTCCAGGATTGACCATTCGTGCACAAAATACACCGAAACACAGAGAGATTACGAATTTTTATAGTCTAATCTTCCATAGCCAAATTCCTTTACATTCATTCAGAACTTACATAAATACTTGTACATACAACAACCAGATCCTAAACTAAAGGATCGAAACTACCTAATCCTATCTAATCTGCATGATATTCTCCCTTAGAATATCAACTAAGCCTAATTACTTGAATTTATTACAAGGTAATCCAAACCCCTAAATTCTAGCCTAAATCATATCTAGAAAGCTTTCTAAAGTGACAACTAAAGGATCCCACTCCTTTGCTTGTAAACTTTTTTTTGCATTTTTGGAATAAAATCGAAGTCTTTTGTCTTCAAGCCTCGTGCTCCTACATCACTAAGTGTAGCTCAATCTGAAGCTTTGAAGATAGAAAGGGCTAGAAAGAAGACAGGAAATCTGAAATTCCTGGTTTCAATAGAGGGCCATCAAAATCAAATGATTACAAAGGCAATGCCAAGGAAGAGACTACACATGATCCTATTAAAGAATTAACTCAACTCATCAAGAGCATGGAAGCAAATCACATTAAAGAAATGCAAGCCATGCAAAATAGGTTTGTGGCAATGGAGAGATCACAAGTGCAAAGATTCCAGACTAGGCCAAATGATAGATGGCAAAAGAATAAAGGCCCTCAACAAGAGCATAGGCCTCCAAATCCATTGGAATCCACCAACATGGTAGATCACATTCCCCCTTTTTGCAAGCCATGTAATGATTTCCATGAAGAAGCCACATGTCCATATGTGAAGAGAATCATGGAAAGTGCCATGTTAGGAGATGAACATGTAGGGGCAATGGGTCAAATCAATATGTTCTCCATGGAAGATTAGATATACACCATGGAGAGAGAACAAGAGATTGACCATAGGCCTAATGATCTTGGGGTTTACGATATGATTGCAAATTTTGACGAGGTCACTAAGATTTTTGGGGAAAAACCTACATCTGGACAGATTCTTGCTATGGAAAAACACAAAGGGATGACTTATCAGAGAAGGGATATCCAAGACCGGAATAATCACATAATTTTTTCTCCTCCTACTTCAGAATTGAATTTTGACTTGGGAAACTGGGTGAATAATGCAAAGGTTTCTATTCCAGTTATAGAATTTTTAAAGATACCATCTCAAAGGGCCAAGTTACTAAGTGCCATTGAAGCTACTCAAAGGGAAGAAAAGCCTGGTGACGAACCAAAAGATGAGGAAATTGTATTGAAAAGTATGAATTGTTATGTGGGGAATGAAGATCATCTACCATTTTATGTTTCTTTGATAGTGAATGATCGCCTTTTACACAACTGCATGCTTGATTCAGGGGCTTCATCAAATGTCTGACCAAGAAAGTCATGGAGCAACTGAATTTAAGGGTTTCTAGGCCCTATCACAACATATGTTCAATGGATTCTAAAATAATTGAAGTGTGTGGGATAATTAAAGATTTATTGGTTTTCCTAGCTACATACACAGATAGAATAATGACTGTGGCTATTGTTGTGATAGATGTTCTAGATTCATGGATAATGCTCCTATCAAGAAAATGTGCATCAGAAATAGGTGGTAGCCTTCAAATGGACTTATCATATGCCACCATCCCCATGCTTGATAATACTTCTGTTACACTTGATCGAGAGTTAGAGAAAAGATATCATGTTGAAGATCCAAGGAAACCCAACAATGAGATTATCTATAGATCATGCTAGACAGGAAGTGATGTTGTGTTGACAAGTTTTCTTCCCCCCTTAATAGAGAAAATTCAAAATGAAGAGATTAGGCATAGCTCCAAAAGCTGGGGTACTTCAAATCTTCCATCAGAACATTTTCAATACAAAGCAGTAGGATTGGCAATAAATGCATCATCATCACCGTCGCAACTAACCAAGAATAAAAGAAAAAAGCGAAAAAAGAAAAACGACATAAAAAATGAACCACTAGTTTTGAGCAAGATCAAGCCTCAATGCATCAATAGTTGGAAAAGGAAAAGGAAGAGGTTTGGTATATCTGATGACCACAAACATGTTAATATTGGGGCAAGTCATAGTCCCAATATAGTTAGAATTGGGCAAGGCACATCAAAGAAAGAACCCATGGACTTGCCTATGAGTAGGGAAGTTCTCAAGATGGATTTCACCGAAGACATCTGATGCCATGGGGCATCTTTTTGTATCATATTTTTAACCTTATCCCTTGTCATTTTTGTTTAATTAGTTTTATTTCATGAATAAATTATCATTTATGCTCTTAGAATAAATTTCAATTTCTTCATTTCTGTACTTGATTTCATTTGATGATATTTTGAATGGATACTGTTGATATATGTCTTTTGTCGGTGGATTCAGATTCGAAGTTCTTGCGCATTATCACTTCATATCTAGCATGTATCCCCATATGGAGCCAAATGTTGACCACTGGACTGGTACCTGATGATTATATGAAGACGCCATTCCCAAGGATGATCCAGAGGAAACTTGTACCATAAGATGTCATCAGTCAACAGAGTTTTTTAACTCTACTTCTATCTTCTCATTATCTTTTTTGTACCCAGATTCCACACCCTGCGGGGAATTTTAATAAGTGATACTAGTAATGATGAGTTTTTGAATCTGTAGCAGGCCTAGGATGTTGGGACTCAATCAAAAAACAAGTACACCTTGGAGTGTTTTTTCTATACGGTTAATTATCCCCTTTTCAGAGACGGATAATTTTCTGGGTTTTTCACTCATGTTTTACCTCAAAGTCGGGGTGACGTTTTGAAGGTTGAGCCCCTAACACATCTTAGTGTCTAGAGTCGATGTATATTACCATACTAGATCACACAAAAAAATTCGTGGAATTTGGCTAGGTCTAAGTAGGATTTTTTAATAATTCAAAATTTCCCGCAAAACGAGATTTTTTAATTGTTTTATATGTAATGGTGTAAATAAGTGGCCTTAGGAAATGTATGGGGTGTGTGACTACTTGAAATTCATCCTCAGAGACCTAGCATTATTCTAGGACCCATTTTAGGGGTCAAAAAAGCGACTTATAGTCCCTCAAAAGCCAATTTTCCTAATGATAGTGGCAAAAATGGGGAAAAAATTTGAATAATTGGAAAAATTTAGAAAATTTGCCATAGTCAAAATAAGTCAAATTTTGACATAGAAAGTTAAAGAAATATCAAAAGTGATGTAGCAGCAATGTGGGGCCCACCACATGGAAGAAAGTCAAAGTCAAAGTTCCAAGTGGCAAGTCAAATGGTCCAACGTTGAGTTAAAGGTGCAACGTTGAAATATTACATATGGCTCAAGTTCAAATAATTTTATTTATTTCAATATGATTGGTACACATTAAAGATTGTGGGGGAAAAATAGTGACATGGCAGCCACATTAGAAAGACAAAGTCAACAATGAGTCAAAAGTGTCCCGAATTATCCACTAAGCACGTGTAAAAATCAGTTTAAGAGAATTTGTAAAGGTTGAGAAAGTTGAAGGGGAACAAGACTGCCACATAGGATAGACCTTGCCTCCCACTTGTCCCCCACTAAAGCTAAAGGAGCAGTTGAGTTCATACGCAGCCTAGTTTGGCATCTTCTTCAACACAGATTTTGCTAAGAATTGAGTGGAGGACACACTGCTACATGCGTCAGATTTTGCCCCCCCACTAACTCATGTTTGTCTCCAAAAGAAAATTAGTGTAGACTTTGTTGGAATGTTAAGAGAGGTTAACTCAAGTTTTTGTGATGGCTATCTACGCCTTAAACTCCACTTAGCCTCCATGCTGCCAGCGAAAAGGTACCTACAACAATCAACGTAGGCCAGCAAGAGACACTACGTAGCTGTCATTTAATGGAGGATTTATCACAGCAGTCAAGCAAATATTTTGAGGGAGTTTGTCTCCCATTTACTTCAGTTATATATGCACTTGGTAAGTAGCTCTCGCACTAATCAACAGTTAGGAAATTTGGCACATGAGGAAAGGACATATGCTTTCCATCTAAGGAGATATGCACGACAGTCATATCGGCTACTTGTTTGATCATTACTACACTTAGAGATTCACTGGCACTTGGACAAATATCACAGCTACTTGTACAAATTCGTTTTTATCAGTGGGATTATCTCCATTCCACGCTTGTCACTTGCACTCACATTGGGATCGACTCCCATATTTCTATTTAAAAGAGATTTGGCTCTCATCTTTGTATCTTTAGAACGAGCTATTGGGCTTACAAAGACTCTACTGGATTTTGTGTTCATTTTCATATAATAAAAGAGACTTTGGGGTACTATTGTGTTTATGTTCTCCTTCCATTTTTTGAGGTGACGTTATTTCAATTGTTGTGCTTTACATTCTACATGTATGTTGGATTATGCTAGTTATTATTTTGCTACTTGTTTGGATTAACATATGCAAGCTATCTTGTATGGTTTTTGGGTTAGAGAAATACTCTAGGAAGATAAGCACTAGAAGATTTTTGGTGAAATCTCTAGCCTTCTCCTCCACTGTATAATCTAAACCCTTTATGATTGTTGACATATTTTTCCAAGTGTGTAGAGATCTTTAGATTTGGTTGAAGGATTTACTTGGGCTTGGTGTAACTCTCCAATAGACGAAATAACTCCCAAGATCAAGAATAGAAGGACCCAATCGATTTGCCTCAAGGATCTCATCAAACGATTTTGAAAGAGAGAGTTTCCTTTCCTCTAGCCTACTAAGGTCACATAAATTTAAATTAAATATTTTTCTTGGTCAATATCTTGTGCTTTCAAGGATTTTATTTGCTACCTAGAGCATGGTTTTAACTAGACAAGTATGGAGTTCAACTTTCATGTCTTGATCTAATTCTTGTACACTAATTGTAGATTATAATTTTGACTATTTCATGTAATCTTTGTCTTCTTTTCAGGATTACTTTGGCTTTCCATTCGAAAGCATCTCACTTCATTTTAAGCAAATACAATTTCATTTCTTAAAGAGAAATACTTTGAAGGCACTAGTTGTTTATGTATTTCAGGCTTATCTTGTGTATTGATGGTTATTGCTCATATCATTTTTTGCTTATAAATCTTAAAGAAATAATTTGTTTAGCTCTAACAATTCTCCTAGAAACTCACATCTCATTAACTTAACTTTTCATTAGGGACCACCCCCCTTAGCTAACTTAGGAGATAGCTTAAACGGAGGGAGAGGGGATTTAGTGTGACAACCCCTTCTCTGAGTTCCTTGCCACCAACCACACCTTGTGGGGTTGAAGGCTTTTCTCACTTACTTGTAGGTAGGTGTAGGCGGTAGGGTCAACAGGCATTTTGACATGGATTATGGAGTAACTTGGAAGAAAGAAAGGTCTTAGCTGTGAACTTGTTCCCTCACCTTAAATGGAGTGTAATTTTCAATCCTAGTCCAGTGAGACCTCCCCTAATGGCCCAATGGGTATAGGTGGGGCACTACTTGGGAAGCCATGATTGAGATAGTGTAGCCCCAACTCTCCCTATTCCATGCTTACCACTTTCCATCTTACATTAGAAGCCCCTATTCCACCTCCCTTCTTTGGGTTCAATTGACCATTGGTTCTCGGGGATTTTGGCACCCACACACACTCATACTTGGGTAGGGCCTGGAAATGTACTCTAGGAGGTTGATGCAGCTAAAAGAAATAGAAACGGCATATGATGGCTATTTTACCACAAAATCTAGCAGGGACCTAAAGGGGGAAATCCTATGGGACAACCAGTGTTTTATAACCCGGCCGAGTCACAACCAACCCGACCGAGTCATTCCGGGTCGATCGGTTGGTTGCTGACCCGGCCTTTGAAACGGAACGGTCGGCCGAGTCAGCAATGACCC